>JAPFFP010108074.1:0-18943 GCA_026153255.1 Solanum medicagineum
TGTGTGTGTGTTTATGTATGCATGTATGTATGTATGTATGTATATACATGCTTTAAAGAGACAATAGTCATTTCCAAAACCATTTCAATGCAGTCATAGGCTTAAAGGCCAAAACATAATTTCATAGTCAACATACTCATGCATAGGACTAGCCCATTTATATACAAGATGGTGCAAGCACCCAAAATATTCAAAGAGCCATATTCAATAGACATATATGTGATAACATCTTATCATAGCCAATATCTTATCAAATCATATACTATACCAAAATTGGGCTTAACTCACTTCATAATTTCCATCATGATCCATGTATGTATGATGAGAGAATGGCATGGGTAATTAGGATTAAATCGAAAATCAACAATATAAGGTGAAATTGATGTAAATGCACCATTAAATCCATATTTAAATCCTACGTAAGATCACCCATGCATAAACAAGTCTTAAAGAGGACATCCATACTTATAAATTCCATAAACCCAAATTAAATTCTCATATAAGGATTTAAATCACCATAAAATCATCAAATAAACACTACCCATGCATAAATTTAATTTTAGGGATTATAATATTAAAAACCCCAATTTAAAGTAAGCTAGAAATTCATAAAATTGCTTGAAAATAGTTTGGGTCTCCTTGATTTGAAGGTAATTAAGGATCAAAACCCACATACCTTCACTAAGATGAAGAAAGCCAAAAGAAATATAAAGGAGACTTAAAATCCCAAGCTCAAATGTTGAAATCCCAAGAGTTCTTTTGTGGAAAGCCTTTGAGAGTGTTTTCAAAATATGAAGAGTGATTTGAATGTTTGAAATAGGTATTAGGTCTTTAGATGACCTTTGAATAGCATAGGAATTTCCAAAAGGCCACAAGAAATAACAAAATTTATGAAAATGTCATTAATGAATCAGAGTAAAAATTTACCGGAAGCCACTAGACTGGAGGGTAAACGGTCCATGTGGCACTCCATGGTCCATGTGGAGTACCCATGAAACAACACTTAGAAACGTTTTCAAAAATTTTGATCTTGAACCAACACTTAAAATTTTTTTCGCACGGACCAATAAACGACCCATGGAGCCACACGGTCTTTGTGATGCTCCCATCTCCCCAACCTTAGGAAATTTTGGTGAAAAGGTAATGAGATGGTGATTCCATACATAAAATATTTTCACTCGCGAAGGCTAAACGGTCCGTCACCCACCACACGACCCGTATGACTAGTCGTGTGGCTCCACTTAGCCCCAATGATGGGGCTTTCAAGCCTAGGCAACCCCATGACTCTTCTACACAGCCTGTGAAGTGTCACACGGCCCATGTGTGGTGCCAGTGAGTCATGCCTTAGCTCGCAACTCTACTCCAATGCCAACATGTAGGATTTGAGGCCCAGTGTGGTCTCACTTGAGGCCACACGACTCGTCTGACCTCACACTAGCTGTTTGATCTCTCTTGGGACACACTTGGTCCAAATCTTTACCCGAAATGAGATTTCTCAAGGTCCAACAATGTCATATGATATCCGAGTTATTACATCTTAGTAGCTCTGAGGGATTTATTTCAAGCCTTATTTGCATCTAATATATCCCGAGCATCATCTTGATATTATCTCAGAGACAACTTTTTGTGCTTCTCTTGGTTTCTTTTTTCCCAATAATTGTCAGCGTTCACTTTTTTATGACACTGGTGCTTACAAAAGTTTCAATAAAACAACAAATTATCATACACAATCTTGTGAAATCGCTTCATAGTTTTTTTTCCAGTTTTCTCATTGACATATGGAATTCACATTTGTTGTGGCAAATTAAAGTTTAACTCTAGTCGTGCTAGGTCTCGACTTCTCTTGAGTGGCTTTACCAACAGTCTTTGGCTTAGTAGTGTCATGACCCAAACTAGGGCCTCGACGTGAAAGAACGAATGGAGAACCTGAAGGAACCCCAAACAAGCCTCTTAGCATATCATACACACATCCTTTGGTCGTGGAAGCAAGAATAAACAACAAGAGAAAACATAAACAAGGGAAATTAGGACTAAGGGACATCTTTCATATCATAAAACATCATAGAGACAAAGAGAGTCAAGGCTCATAGCATCATTCCACAACTTGTCCAACAACACCTCTAATCATTGAACTTAGCAGCAGCCAAGACAAGCAACCGGGCTCACCCTCATAGTTAAAGCATATGATAAAGGAAAGAGTCTATACGTAGAATAAATCAAGGGAAGTATGTCCTCGAAGTTAAGGACTCACCAAATTTCTTTGATAGATATTGTACTAACCATGTGGAGGAGGAGGATGATCAAATGGGGCTTCGGTTCCTACATGGTAAAATCATGTAAGCATAGAGTATGTGTTAGTACATTTGAATGTACTAAGTATGTAGGATACAATGTAACAAGAGATAGGCAACATAGGAAAAATGTATAACCATAAGCAAAGAATAGCATATTAACAATATGAAATGTATAAATGATAGTTGAAGTAAAAATTACGTATAATGAACATATTACGTGTGTAGAAAGAGACCATCAATTGATCAATGGGTTTAGCACCTTCCATCTTAGGTGATTGAGGTATCAACCCCTCAATTTGGTTAATAGGTTTACCCCCCCCCAATCCTAGGTGATTGAGGTATCAAGCCCTCAATTTGGTCAATGGGTTTGCTACCCCCCCAACCTAGGTGATTGAGGTATTGAGGTATCAGCCTCTCAATTTGGTTAATGGATGTACCACCGTCATCTAGGTGATTGAGGTATCAACCCCTCAATTTTGTCAATGGTCAACTTGCAACACCATAGATACTTTTCAAGATATTAACACATATATATACCATCCTTTAACCATCATAAAGTCATTCAAGTAATAGGTCATGCAAAGAATCATCACTAGCTCAAGAACCCTAACCAGACATTTTATCAAAAACTTGGAAGGTGTGTAATGCTAGTGTGAAACCACGCAGTCCAAGAGCATGATCATGCAAGAAAAATCAATTTAAAACCACCCACAAATATTTGATAATACCTTCATGCAATATACATCAAAATCCTTCATCAATTCTAAAGATATATCATAGATTCATAACTCAAAAAATACTTAAACAATCACACTTTTATGAAACCCCAACATAGTTCAAAATCAAATTCATAAAAAGTAAGACCCATAAGTAAATCAACTTAGAAACATGAAATTTATATATAAAAAGGAAGATTGGACACCATGGGTGAAAGGACCCAATGGTTGAAATCGATATACCTTAACTTTGGAGAATTCCTTGATGTAATGGAGATGAGAACTTGATGCTTGAGTGATTTCCTTAAGATACAAAATGAGATTTGGCACTTGAATTTTGAGTAAAATATTTATCTGTGTGTTCGAGAGAGTATTGGGGAATGTCTTGTATGAAATGAAGGTTAAATATGGGTAAGTATAGGTACTTTTTTGCATGGAGAGGTAGGAAGAGAAGGGGTAATGAGGCCAAAAGGGCCCATTTTGATTGTAAATTCCAAATTCCCAAGGTTGGAGGGTTCCCCAATGACAAGCCAAGGGTCCAAGGTGATAGTGATGTGATGCCCAATGCTATGTGCGCAAAATAAGGTAAGATTCATGGAGGCCCATGTTTGAAGGACACCAATGCTTGTTTTCATTGTGGTAAAGAGGGCCATAAGAGGAAAGGTTGTTCTCGTATTCAAGGCAAACGTGAAGATGTTCGTCGTCAAGGTGGTCAATGCTCCATCACTAGAGACCATCACAATCATGCCGATGTAGGGTTTTAAGACCCTATTCATGAAACCCATAAACATAGGCAGTGCATTGGAACAACCAACCCCACCATGATTAAAAATTCTCACTCTTAGTCCCAAAAGACACTTGGGAATATCACTTACCCTCATCCTCACTTGGGAAAGAAAATTCGAACCGAAGATCAATCATAGAGAAGTGACTAACCCATTGTAGTTGACCATATAGATCGTCTTCCTTAACTATCACATTACAATCTTATAGGCTCTACACTCATTGGAAGAATGATGTACATGTAGCAAAACCATGTCAAGACCTCCAACCCAACAAACCAAATTCAACCAAGATCACAAGACAAGACTCTATGCAATAAGAACATGGAGCAACCTTTATAAGCCTTTGTATCTCCAATGGACTCACATAACCAAATTTTACTAGAAAACAAAGGAAAAAATAAGTCACAAGGCGGGACAAGACCATGTCACTAATCAACATAGCGGACCGACACTCCTAATTCACTAAATCAGATACATCCATCACAAACTTGTTCATTCTAGACCTTGGGTCGGCAACCAACTGTGGAGCATATTTAGAGAGTTGGTTGAACTTGAGGGCATACTCCCTCACACTCATAGACCCTTGCTTTAAATTCATGAACTCCACCATTTTGGCCTTCCTAAGCTCAAGAGGAAAGAACTAGTTGAGGAAAGCCGTCTTAAACTCCTCCCATAGAACAACATCGTTGTTCCCCTTCTCCTTCTTCCATTGAGTGCATCATATTTGAGACACCCCCTTGAGTTGGTAAGCTGCCAACTCCACCTTCTCTTCCAACCTCATACCCATAATGAACAAAACCTTTTGTAACTCATCTATAAATTCTTGGGGGTCCTTATCCACTTTAGACCCATTGAGCCCGTGGGTTCATCCTCATGAAGTCCCTCAGCCGAGATGCCGAGGTACAAGTATGAGGGTCTTGGGCCCATTGATTGACTTTATTAGCCACGACTTGAACTATCAATGTTAGAGCATCTTGGAGCTCTCCATGAGCCGATTATTCCTCGGGTGTGCGGGCTCTTCTTACTCTTGTGTTTGGCATGATCTAACATAGCAAAGAACAATTGTTAAGGGGGAAAACCTTACCTTAACTTCTATAGCACGACATAGAGTAAGAAGAACGAAAACATTTCTTAGAACGTCTTGTAGCTTCTGACTTATATTTGTGGTGCACAACACAACTATAAATCAGACTCAAATCAAAGCGGTGTGTTGGATGCCGAGGACCATTAACAACTTAGTGCTTTGATACAAAATTTTTCATGATCCAAACTAGGGCCTAGACGTGACACGACGAATGGGGAACCTAAAGGAACCCCAAACAAGCCTCTTAGAATATCATTCACACATCCTTGGTCATGAAAGCAAGAATAAACAACAAGCTAAAACATAAATAAGGGAAATTGGGACTAAGAGACCTCTTTCATATCATAAAACATCATAGAGTCAAAAAGAGTCAAGGCTTATAGCATCGTTACATAACTTATCCAACAACACCTCTAATCATTGAACTTAGCGGGGGCCAAGACAAGCAAGCGGGCTCACCCTCATAATAAAAGCATACAATAAGGGAAAGAGAGTCTATACATAACATAAATCAAGAGAAATATGTCCTCGAATTTGAGGACTCACAACTTATTTTGAGAGATATCGTACTAGCCACGTGGAGGAGGAAAATAATCAAATGGGGCTCCAACTCCTACATGATAACATCATGTAGGCATAGAGTATACATTAGCACATTTGAATATACTAAGTATGTCAGATGCAATGCAACAAGAAATAGGCAACATAGGCAAAATGCATAATCATAAGCAAAGAATAGCATACAAAAAACATGACATGTATAAATGATACTTGAAGTAAAACATGCATATATTGAACATATTGCGTGTGTAGAAAGAGACCATCAACTGATCAATATGTTTACCACCCCCATCCTAGGTAATTGAGGTACCAACCCCTCAATTTGGTTAGTGGCTTTACCACCCCCCATCCTAGGTGATTGAGGTATCAACCCCTCAATTTGGTTAATGGGTTTGCCAAACCCCCCTCCCCAATCCTAGGTGATTGAGGTATCATGCAACACCCCATATCTTACAATACTAGTACTATACAAAAGAAACATGATATGGCTTTCCAAATTAGCGCCTTTTTCTTAAAGTGCTTGAATCTCCAATTAAAGGGCGATATGTATGTCTAATGCTGAAGAGGGTCGAGTGTAAATAAGTTTTAAGTCAAGTTGAGGAGATCACGACCTTAAGTGAATTGAGAGAAGTAAGGGGCTTGTAGGACTTAGCAAGCTAGCAGGTGAGTCATCTACTTTCTTAGCTTAAATTTGCTAGTAAAACGGAGATGAGCCCGACGTTGAATTTGTCCAAGTCCGATAATGAATAAAGTTCGTGTTAAGAGTGTAACTTTAGCCCGTGTTTTACCATTGTAAATGGACAATACTTATAGCCCAATATGAATAATAAAAGGGCCCAAGTACATCACAACCCAATTGACTAATTGGGCCCAAACTAAGGGAAGAGGAATTAAGAAAATGCGCAGCCAAGGCCCATCAACTTTGAGACCCATTTAAGCCCAAGTGTGAGGGTCAAGCTGTTGCATAACCAGCTTATTAATATGTGTTAAAATTGGTCAAAATTTCAAGAGAAATTTGGCCAAATAGACCCTTTACAAAGGGCTCAAAACAGGCCCTTAAGTCATTTCACTTTGGAACAATTATCAGCTTTCCTAAAGACTACTTTTTTTCTCTTTACTTCACTTCAAAGGCAGCCAATATAACCCTCTAGGGTTCTTGAAGGAAGCCTGAATCTTGAAGGATAAGGTAAGTGAAAATATCTATGTATTTGTTATACTTATCCCCTGATAAATAAGAAATATATGCTAGTTATGCTTGCTGAAATTGTTGGATAGCATGTGTTCAAAAAGTTGTTGTACATTTTTCTTGTTTATTTGGAAGATTTTGTCTTTTTGGTTGGATTGATTATGAAGGGAGGATACTGTTCTTAATGATTATTAGTGCTATAATGATGTATAAAGGCTGCTACACCATATTTACAGTCCGCGAAAGTGAGTTCTTGTGTGATATTGTAATTGTGCTCGTAATAGGAACTTGCGGGCTGATTGATTGAGGACTATGGCCTCACGTCCTCCACCTATTTTTAGGAATGTTTTTGAACTATTTTAGGATTGTTTTTATGTGTTTATATGGTCGGGATAGTTTGGTTAAAGTTGGAACAAGTTTGGAATTGTCGACGTCAAAATGTAATGAAGGGATGTGACGTTATGCCGCCTAATTGTATCTTGCATAGAATTGTCATGTGTTGTGGTTTGTGGCCTATTGTAAGACTGTTATGGTACTAAAACAATCAAAACATGATATGTATATGAGAATGTGTATTAGAAAATACAATTAGGAGCGGAGAGGTTGAAAGAATACACTCGGGTTTATAATTATCCGCCTGCTGCCCGTATGTTGTTTTTTTTATGACATTGGGTTGCCAAGATGTATCTATTGGCTGCTAATGCTAGTTTTATCACCTACTATGTTGTAGATAAATATTTGGAGGAAGGGAAGGTTATCTTGAGGTAATAGCAAGGTCGTACAGCGAGGTATCATGAAATCTAGATTCTTCCTTGGTACATAAAGGCACTTACCAACTCTGACACAACTACTAACCGTGTCTCCACTCTTTCACATGTTCATATGCTCCCATACATAGTCACCTTCAAATATGTATACATACGTTGATACCAAGTTACATGGGTTCTTGTTGCTAAATAAAGTTCACGAGTTGTTTCATCTCATACGCATTTCATTATTTGTGTAACTTACTCCTTTCAATATGGTATTGCCTTTTGTTATTATTTACGTGTCATATGTTGTACCTATAGTCCTATAGGTCCAATATTATAGCCACCCAAAAGAATCATCTCAAAGGTAAATGAAAGATAAAGTAAAGTATATTGCTTATTGATGGGTGGTAACCCGAGTGGTGGAAGAATCACCTAGCCAGGGTCGATCCTATCATGGAGGTTAGCCTAAAAGGTTAAAGGAAAAGGCTAGCCAGGGTCAATCCCGATATAGATTTACCAATGAACAGTTGGTCAGTTGTATTACATGTTGTGCATAGATTATACAGTAAAGGTAAAGTAATAAAAAGAACATAAAGTACATGAAGCCACAGTATAACTAACAGGTGGTCTCTTATCCTACACCAGTGTGTAGTTTCATTTGAGTTGTCACTTCATTTACAGTATTTTCTGCCTTACATATTCAATACATTATCTCATACTGACATCCCTTTCGAGAGACCTGCATTTCATGTTGCAGGTACTGGTGCTAGTAGATCTCCCCAGTAGGAGTACATGATATCCAGTTGCTGTTACCAAGCTCCAGGTTGCTTCGAAGTTTTGTGTGTCTAGAGCTTATATTTTTGTATTGTATAGTTAGTCAAGGCGGGGCCTGTCCTGACCTTTATCAGATACTTTTCCTTATCTAGAGGCTCTATGGACCATGTAAATTAATGTGTGGTCATGTCTCGCACTCTAGACACCGTGGTCCCAACGACCTAGCCATATGCATTTCCTTTTAACTTGTTATTACTTTTTACTTTCTTAAAGGCATGTTGAATGTAGAAATCCATTATAATATGTATAAAAATATCATAGATACAGGTCGATTCTCCCAGGCCTTATTAGCAACAGGTGCCAGTCCGCCTTAATGGGACTTTGGGCATGACAGAAGTGGTATCAGAGCGGGTCGTCCTAGGGAGTCTACAAAGCCATGTCTATGTAGAGTCTTATTTATCGATGTGTTGTGCACCATATTTATATGGAGGAGGCTACGTGGCATTTAGGAGTATTTACTTTCTTTTCATTCTTTAGATCATACCATATAGTCAAGTGTAATAGGTGCATTGTGTCTAACCTCTATATTGTTTTGTACAGCAAGTATGCCAGAAACCAGGAAGAAAAAAGGTATAGGGAAGGGAGTAGAAGTGGTTGTTGGTATACCCAGTCAGATGAGACAATGAAATGAGGTTCAAGAGGAGTCTCTGTCACAGACATATCCAACTCGTCCAGCTCCTGATGAACCCAAAAGTAGTGAAGTTCCCCCAGAACTACCTATCGATGCTACTGTACAGGATCTGAGAAATGCAGTCCAACTATTGACTCGTATAGTTGCTGGAAAAGATCAAAGACAGGAAGGTCCAGTCATAGGTACAGGTGGTGAAAATAGGGCAGCTGGCACGAGGATATGTGATTTCTTTAATTTGGACCCTCCATCCTTCACTAGATCAGATCCTAATGAAGATCCCCAAGACTTTATTGATCAGATTCAATACACTTTACATGTTATGCATGTGAGTGGTACAAAAGCTGTCGAGTTAGCGACATATAGGTTGAAAGGTGTGGCTATATTGTGGTATGAAGCTTGGAAGCAATCTAAGGGTATAGATGCACCTCCAACTACCTGGAAGGAGTTCAAAGAGGCATTTCTTGACCATTACTTGCCATTAGAGATCCGAGAGGCCCGTGCAGATCAGTTCTTGAACCTCCACCAAGGGAATATGAGCGTGAGGGAGTATAGCCTTCAATTTAATTCCCTGGCCAGGTATGCTCCTAATGTAGTTGCTACTATGGAAGATAGAGTTCATCGATATGTGGATAGATTGGATACGTATCTAGTCAGATACTATACCATTGCTTCCTTGAACAAAGACATGGATATAGCGAGAGTGCAAGCTTTTGCACAGAAATTGGAGGATCAGAGGTAAAGGAGAAGGACACAAGAGTTATAAAGGGCGCAGTCCAAGAGGGCCAGGTCTACATGGCAATTTACACCACCCCAAAGCGAGCTTAGGCCTCGGTTTTCTAATAGACCGCCTAGGCCATCATCCTCCTACTCTACAATAAGTGCTCCACCACAACTTCAGGGGTCTAGGAGAAATCAGCTTTGTCCAAGAAGGTGAAGGGCAAGGCACCCGGACAACGGGATATTCAGTAGGCCAGCAAATGACCCCTACGCAGCCTTGTAAACAGTGTGGAGGAATTTATTCAAGTATATGTCGTGTTGGGACAAATGCTTGTTATTGGTGTGGTACGCCAGGGCATATGATGAGAGATTGCTCGAGGAGACGTATGGGTGATATAACACAACCTATTGGATCAGCTGTTGCATCATCATCATCAGTTCCTCCATTAGGTAGGGTTCAACAAGCACCTATGGGTCGTGGTAGAGGTGTTAGAGGGGCAACTAGCTCTAGCGGAGTCTAGAATCGTACTTATGCTCTGGGGAGTCGGCAAAATTTGGAAGCTTCACATGATGTGGTCACACGTATATTGTCCATATTTTCACATAATGTATATGCATTAATGAACCCTGGTTTTACACTATCATACATTACCCCACCAATTGTTGGGAAGCTTAAGAGAACACCAAAATTATTGAACAAATCATTTGAAGTGTTCACAGCAACCGGTGAATCTATTATGGCTAGAAGGGTTTATTATGACTGTGTAGTAACTGTTTGTGACTGTGACACATTGGCTGACCTTATGGAGCTAGAAATGGTGGAATTTGATGTTATAATGGGTATGAATTGGTTAGCTTCTTGCTATTCCATCGTTGATTGCCGAACTAAGATAGTGTGCTTCCACTTTCCAAATGAGGTAGTTCTTGAATGGGGAGGCAATGTTGGGGCGCCAAAGGGTAAGCTTATCTCTTATTTTAAGGCAAGAAAGATGATATCTAAGGTGTATGTATGTCATTTAGTTAGAGTAAGGGATATGGAGGTAGAATCACCAACTCTTAAATCAGTTCCCGTAGTGAATGAATTCATTGATGTGTTCCCTGAAGAACTTCCTAGCTTACCTCCAGAAAAAGAAGTATATTTTGGTATTGACTTAATTCCAAGAACTTAACCTATTTCTATCCCTCCATATAGAATGGCCCCGGTAGAATTTCGTGAATTAAAAGAGCAGTTAAAAGACCTATCGTAGAAGGGTTTTATAAGACCTAGTGTGTCCCCTTGGGGTGCACCAGTGTTATTTGTATTTATAAAAGGATTGAACCTTGAGAATTTGTATCGACTACCGACAATTGAATAGGGTGACAATTAATAATAAATACCCCCTCCCCAGGATTGATGATTTATTTAATCAGTTACAGGGTGCCAAATGCTTTTCAAAAATTTATTTGAGATCAGGGTATCAGCAAGTGAGGGTGATGGAGGAAGATATGGTCACTTTGAATTTCTTGTTATGTCATTTGGGCTAACGAATGCACCAGCCATTTTTATGGATCTAATGAATAGGGTATTTAATCCATTCTTAGATGTGTTTGTGATAGTGTTTATAGATGACATTTTTATATATTCAAGATCAGAAGAGGACCACGCAAGTCACTTGTGACAGGTGTTACAAGTTCTTCGTGATCGACAAGTGTTACAAGTTCTTCGTGATCGACAGTTGTATGCCAAGTTTTCTAAATGTGAATTTTTGCTAAAATCAGTGGCATTCTTGGGTCATATTGTGTTTGATGAGGGAAGAAGGATTGATTCACAAAAGATAGAGGCTGTGAAATATTGGCTAAGACCAACAACACCCACGAAAGTTCGGAGCTTCCTAGGTTTAGCAGGTTATTACAGGAGTATGTTGAAGGTTTTTCTCCTATTTCTGCACCTCTAACAAAGTTGACACATAAGGCGACCAAGTTCTAATGGAATAATGCATGTGAAAGGAGCTTCCAGAAGCTGAAAAAGAAGCTAACTTCTGCACCTATGCTAGTACTTCCAGAAGGCACCGAGGGGTATGCAGTGTATTGCGATGCTTCATGAGTTAGCTTAGGGTGTGTACTGACACAACATTGTAGGGTAATTGCTTATGCATCTAGACAGCTATGACCACATGAGAAAAACTATCTAACATATGATCTTGAGCTAGCAGTGGTTGTGTTTGCTCTGAAAATATGGCGCCACTATTTGTATGGGGTTCATGTTGACATATATACTGATCATAAGAGCCTGCAATACTTCTTTAAGCAAAAGACCTAAACTTAAGACAGCAGAGATGGCTAGAGCTAATAAAGGATTATGACGTTGATATACTTTACCACCCGAGGAAAGCAAATATGGTAGCTGATGCCCTGAGTCATAAGGCAATCATGAATACTAGTGACCAGGCCATGGCAAGTCAAGGAGTGACTAAGGATCTACAACAACTAGCTAATTTGGGAGTTCGCCTACTTGAAACTTCAATGGAAGGAGTTGTTGTACATAATGCTATGGAGTCTTCATTAGTAATGGAGGTGAAAGAAAAACAGTTCGAGGATCCTATTTTACGATGAATTAATGAAAAGGTGAGTCAGGGTACGATGAAGGGCTTTGAAATTACTCAAAATGGAGTATTTTATTGCCAACATAGATTATGTGTGGCTGATATCAATGGATTAAGAAACAGGATAATGGATGAAGCCCATCATTCGTGATATTCCATCCATCCAGGATCAACAAAGATATACTATGACATGAAGGGAATGTTTTGATGGGGAGGCATGAAAAAGGACCTTGTAGAATTTGTGGCTCAATGTCCAAATTGCCAACAAGTGAAAGTAGAACACCAAAAGCCAGGAGGTTATATGCAGTGTATAGAGCTAGTGGGATATGATCAATATGGATTTTGTTACCGGGTTTCCTCGCTCATTTCAGAAGTTTGACTCCATATGGGTAATAGTTGACAGACTCACAAAGTCAGCACATTTCTTGCCAGTCAGGAGTAATATACAGCTGAAGAGTATGCCAAGCTATACCTTAAAGAGATAGTTAGGCTACATGGAGTCCCAATCTCCATTATCTCCGATCGGGGGGCTCAATTCACTACAAAGTTTTGGAAGTCCTTCTAAAGAAGTTTAGGGACACAAGTAAATTTGAGCACATCATTCCACCCTTAAATAAAAGGTGAAGTAGAATGCACCATTCAAACATTTGAAAATATGTTGCGAGCTTGTGCATTGGACTTTAAAGGTAGTTGGGTGGACCATTTGCCACTTGTTGAATTTGCCTATAATAATAGCTACCATGCGAGTGTCAAGATGGCACCTTATGAAGCTTTGTATGGGATAAAATGTAGATCGCCTATTGGATGGTTTGAAGTGGGGGAAACCACCTTGCTTGGGCTAGATCTACTACAATAAACCATGGAAAAGGTTAAGGTAATACAGTAGAGGCTAGATACAGCCCAAAGCCATCACAAATCATATGCGGATGCTAGGAGGAGAAGACTGGAATTCTCAGTAGGGGATTGGGTATTTTTAAAGGTGTCCCCAATGAAAAGGGTTATGAGATTTGGTAAGAAAGGAAAATTGAGCACACGTTACATAGGGCCATATAAAATTATTAAGAAGTTTGGGCAGGTTGCATATGAACTAGAGCTACCCCAAGAGCTTTCAATGGTTTATCCAATTTTTTTTGTCTTAATGCTTCGAACATGCATAGGTGACCCATCCTGTATCACTGTTATTGAAGACGTGCAGGTTATAGAAGATCTCACATATGAAGAAGTACGTATTGCTATTCTAGATCGTCAAGTTAAGAAACTAAAGAATAAAAAAATAGCTTCAGTAAAAGTACTTTGGAGAAACCAGCAAGCAGAAGAAATAACATGGGAGGCCGAGGACGCAATGAAATCAAAACACCCTTACTTATTTAAAGCTAAAGAGGAAGTCCAACATGAAAAATTGGGACACTAATAGGTGCGTGTGATTGAATACTCAGTGCATTGTCAAAAGTTTGTGTAAGTAAAGGTTTAAACTTGGTTAAGCTATCCAATGGTTCTAACATTCGAGGACGAATGTTCCTAAGGGGGAGAGCATGTAACATCCCACATCTGACAATACTAGTACAATGCAAACAAAACATGATATGGCTTTTCAAATTAGTGCCTATTTTTAAAAGTGCTTGAATCTCCAATTAAAGGGCGATATGTATGTCTAACGCTGAAGATGGTCGAATGTAAATAAGTTTTGAAGTCAAATTGAGGAGATCACAACCTTAAATAAAGTGAGACAAGTGAGGATCTTGTAGGACTTAGGAAGTTAGCAGGTGAGTCACATACTTGCTTAGCTTAAATTTGCTAGCTAAACGGAGACTAGGCCCGACGTCGAATTTGTCCAAGTGCGATAATGTATAAAGTCTGTGTTAAGTGTGTAATTTTAGCCCATGTTATACCTTTGTAAATGGAAAATACTTGTATCCCAACATGAATAATAAAAGGTCCCAAGTAAATCACAACCCACTTGACTAGTTGAGCCCAAACTTAGTGAAGAGGAATTAAGAAAATGGGCAGCCAAGGCCCATCAACTTTGAGACCCATTTAGGCCCAAGTCTGAGGGCCAAGCTACTGCATAACCATCTTATTCGTATTTGTTAAGATGTGGTCAAAATTTCAAGAGAAATTCGGCCAAAGAGACCCTTTAAAATGGGCTCAAAACTGCCCCTTAAGTCATTTCATTTTGGAACAATTATCAGCTTTCCTTAAGACTCCTTTTTTTATCTTTACCTCACTTCACAAGGTAGCCAATACAAACCTCTAGGGTTCTTGAAGGAAACCTGAATCTTAAAGGCTAAGGTAAGTGGAAATATCTATGTATTTGTTATACTTATCACATGATAAACAAGAAATATATGCTAGTTATGCTTGCTAAAATTGTTGGACAGCATGTGTTCTAAAAGTTGTTGTACATATTTCTTGTTTATTTGGAAGATTTTCTCTTTTTGGTTGGACTGATTATGACAGGAGGCTACTGTTCTTAATGAGTATTGGTTCTATAATGATGTAGAAAAACTGTTACACTATTTTTACAGTCCGTGAAAGTGAGTTCTTGTGTGATATCGTAATTGTGCTCGTAATAGGAACTTGTGGGCTAATTGATTGAGGACTATAGTCTCACATCCTCCACCAATTTTTAAGAATGTTTTTGAACTATTTTAGGACTGGTTTTATGTGTTTATACGGTGGGGACAGTTTGGTAAAAGTTGGAAAAAGTTTGGAATTGTTGACGTCAAAAGGTAACGAAGGGATGTGACGTTATGCCGCCTAATTGTATGTTGCATAGAATTGTTATATGTTGTGCTTTATGGGCTGTTATAAGAGTATTATGGCAATAAAATAAGCTGCACATGATATGTATATGAGAATGTGTATTACAAAATACGATTAGGACCGGAGAGGTTGAAACAATACACTCGGGTTTATAATTATCTGCTTGCTACCCGTATGTTGTTTTTTTATGAGATTGGGCTTCCAAGATGTATCTATTGGCTGCTAATGCTAGTTTTAGTACCTACTATGTTGTTGATAAATATTTTGAGGAAGGAAAGGTTATCTCGAGGTAATAGCGAGGTCGTACAGCGAAGTATATAAGGCTACTCGATTTCGTATTACTTGGCATGAAATCTAGATTCTTCCTTGGCACATAAAGGCACTTAACAACTCAAACACAACTACTAACCATGTCTCCACTCTTTCATATGTTCATATGCTCCCATACATAGTCACCTTCAAATCTACAGACATACGTGGATCCAAGTTACATGGGTTCTTGTTGCTACATAAAGTTCACGAGTTGTTTCATCTCATACGCATTTCATTATTTATGTAACTTACTCCTTTCAATATGGTGTTGTCTTTTGTGATTATTTACGTGTCATATGTTGTACCTACAGTCCTACAGGTACAATATTACAACCATCAGAAGAATCATCTCAAAGGTAAATGAAAGATAAAGTAAAGTATATTGCTTATTGATCGGTGGTAACCTGAGGGATGGAAGAATCACCTAGCCAGGCTCGATCCTATTGGGGGGGTAGCCCAAGGGGTTAAACAAAAAGCCTAGCCAGGGTCGATCCCGATATAGATTTACCACTGATTAACTGGTCATTTGTATTACATGTTGTACACAGATTATATAGTAAAGGTAAAGTAATAAAAAGAACATAAAGGACATGATCCCACAGTATAACTAAGGGGTGGTCCCTGATCCTACACCAATGCATAGTTTCATTTGAGTTGTTACTTCATATACAGTATTTTCTGCCTTACATATTCAGTACATTATCTTGTACTGACGTCCCTTATGGGGGACCTGCTTTTCATGTTGCAGGTACAGGTGCTAGTAGATCACCCTAGTGGGAGTACATGATATCGAGTTGTTGTTACCAAGCTCTAGGTTGCTTCGGAGCTTTGTGTGTCTAGAGCTTATATTTTTGTATTGTACAGTTAGTCAAGGCAGGGTATGTCCCGGCCCTTATCAGATACTTTTCCTTATCTAGAGGCTTTGTAGAATATGTAAATTAAAGTGTGGTCATGGCTAGTACTCTAGACACCGTGGCCCCAATGACCTAGCCATATGCATTTTCTTTTGGCTTTTTATTACTATTTACTTTCTTAAAGGCATGTTGAATGTAGAAAACCCTTATGATATGTATAGAAAGCACATAGATACAAGTCCATTCTCCCGGGCCTTATTGGCAACGAGTGCCAGTCCGCCTTAATGGGACTTTGGATGTGACATATTAGTCCCTCAATTTGGTTAATGGATGTACCACCCCCATCTAGGTGATTGAGGTATCAACCTCTCAATTTGGTTGATGGAGAACTTGCAACACTATAGATACTTTTCATGATATCGACACATATATACCGTCCTTTCACCATCATAAAGTCATTCAAGTGATAGGTCATGCAAAGAATCATCAATAGCTCAAGAACCTTAGTCCAGACATTTTATCAAACACTTGGTGAGTGTGTAATGCTAGTGTAAAACCATGCAATTCAACAGCTGAATCATGCAAGAAAAATCAATATAAAACCACCCGCCAATACTTGGTAATACCCTCATGCAATATACATCAAAACCCTTCATAAAATTTCAATATAAATCATAGATTCATAGCTTAAAACATGCTTAAGCAGTAACACTTTTATTAAACCCCAACATAGTTCAGAGTCAAATTCATAGTAAGAAAGACCCATATGTAAATCAACTTAAAAACATGCAATTTGAATAAAAAAGGAAGATTGAGCACCATGGGTGAAAGGACCCACTGGTTGAAACCCATATATCTCAACGTTGGAGAATTCCTTGATGAAGATAGAGATGAGAGGTTAAAGCTTGACTAATTTCCTTTAGATCCGGAATGAGATTTAGCACTTGAATTTTGAGTAAAATATTTGTCGAAGTGTTTGAGAGAGTATCAGGGAATGTCTTGTATGATATGAAGGTGAAATATGTCTAAGTGTAGGTATTTTTACGCATGGGGAGGCTTAGACCTAAGATCAAAAAGCCTTGGACCAAGTGACAAAAACTGTGCAAATTTAACACTAGGGCGCGCCCAAGGCGAGTCTCGCTAGGGGCGCGAACCCTCTCTAGAAATTGCATTCTTGGAAAAATGAAATTGTTATTCGGTCTCTCTAAAATAGTGGTTAGACCTTTCTCCCACTCTATTTTACCCCTGAACAAGAATGTGGAGTCGAATTTTCGATATCATGCACAGATTTTGAGATATATGGAAATTACAAATTTGAGCACTTCCGAGGCACATTTTTGGGTACTTTTTGGGGTCGTTTCAACCAGCAATTGAGTACAATAAGGATTGTTTTGTGAAAAGATATGACAGAAAATTTCAAAAAGATATCCAAACAAATTATAAAGCTCTTGATGTGTCTTTTTTCTGATTGAAGCCGATTATCCATGGAAATATCTGACAAAATCGATCTAATACAAAAAAGTACGAAAAAATGCTGGTGGTAAAATAGGATATCTTACAAAAGAACATCACAAGGGTGGCCTAGTAGTACAACAAATGAACACTGGAAACTTAATATAACTTGCTAAACTAGTTTTGAGAACTAGTAAAATTTTAGATCATCTTCGAATATCTACAAAAATTTGAAGCCACGACCTAACTTTTTTTTCTTTATTTGACTAATAATCTTGAATACAATTATCAATCTATTCAAATAAAAAGATAAACTCTTTGGTGATGTGCAACCTATGGAAGCTATTGATTTGCAAGCTGAGATTTCTAATAGTAATGAGAATGCAAGAGCGAACTGGAACATAGTTGCACTAGAAAAAGCAAGTCGAAATAAATCTCCAAGCCATGAAAATAGGCAACATGTAGCAACTAATCTAATAGTTCCACTTAATGAGGATATGGTTTGTACAAATACGTTTGAAGTGCTCAAGGAGAAGAAAGAAATAGAGTTGGTTGGTTTTATTCCCAAGAAGGAGCATACTTTGGCTCGGGTTTGTTATGATAATTATTTACAATCAGCTAACAAGCCAATAGCCGGAGTATGTAGTATAGGGATTGAAGAAAATGTTAATGTTATTTCACAAGTAAAACAGAGAGAGATGAGTGCTCCTAGGTGGGCTGATTTGGTTGATGAAGAAGAACAGGTTGCACCTCCTTTTTTGAATTTCATGTTAAGCCCAAAAGCCTCAAAATTTGTGCCTAAAAGTTCCATCTCAAAGAAGAATAAATTAGAGAACTATGCTATTAATTTGGGCGATGATTGTTTTGATGAGGACGAGGAAGATACTATGTTGGACATATGCTTTGATAAAGTTGCTAAGGATGGAGAATCTCACCTAGATATCAAAGAAGTGGAAGTAGCAAAAATCAAAAGAAAACACATGGGAGGCAGCATTGGGATGGTAAAGTGATAGAGGATTTTGTTCCAAGGCATCTACGTATGCAACTAGCAAAGCAGAACTGAAACTATCCCAAAAAGTGCCAAAAAATGTGCCTCGAAAGTGCCTGGAATCATAATTTCCATATATCTCAAAATCCATGCATGATATCGAAAATTCGACTTCACATTCTTGATTAGGGTTCAAATTGAGTGGGAAATGGTTCTAACCCCGATAGCAATCATAGCAAAATTTGAAAATCATAGTGAGTTCTTATGAGCAGTCCGTGCGCTTAGCGCAGTGCGGACTAGCATATTTTCTGTCCATTTTTTTTTAATCCAGTCCAAGATTGTGAGTCTTGGGCTGAAGTGTTCCCATGCGTGAAAATACCTATACTTAGCCTTATTTCACCCTCATATCATTCAAGACATTCCCAAATACTC
>JAPFFP010108093.1:0-18941 GCA_026153255.1 Solanum medicagineum
TATGATTTCTTGAGGAAATGAAGGTCTAAAGCATGAGATATGATATGATTGACTATATGATGATGAAATGAGCTTATATATATGATGAATACTATCTAAAGTGTCGTGGTAGACCATGCCCAATTCGGTGACCCAGTTGTGAATGCTTAACCACTATGGTGATGGGTGCGATCATCACTAACCCAGTTAAGGGGTTGAATGCTCAACCACTAGGGTGATGGGTGCGATCATCACTAACCTTTACGAGGGCTTTGTACCTCACACATTAGGGTGATGGCTACTATCATCACTAACCCCAAGGGGTTTATACCTTGGCAATCTAGCTTGGTCTCCTCCTCACATATGATATCCTATATGAGCATAACTTACTTAAGCATGTTTTACTTATGCATTGATCATACATCTCAGATTGTTATATTATGCATATTGCCTATTGTTATGCATTTTGGATTATGATGTTGCTTATCTCTTGTTGCATTGCATCCCACATACTCAGTACATTCAAACGTACTAACGTGTACTTTTGCCTACATGATATCACTATGTAGGGACCGGTGCGCAAGTTAATCCTCCTCCTCCTCCACGTGGCTACACGGTGCTATTCCAAGCGTATTGGTGAGTCCTCCATTCCGGGGACCTCGGTTTATGTTGATCTTATCTTTGTAATGAGACATCTTTCTTATGCTCTATGTTGACTATGAGGGTGAGCTTGGTAGCTTGTCTTGGCCCCTGTTATATCTATGTATTAGAGGTATTTTTTGGACATACAATATACCTATGATGAGCTTGACTCTTGTCTCTTGTTTATGATATTTATATGAGTTCTCTTAGTCCCATTGCCCTATTATTACTCTTTATGTCTTTGTATGCTTTCACAACCAATGATGTGTAATCGTAAGTTAAGAGGCTTGTTTGGGGTTCCTTCGGGTTCCCCATTCACTGTATCACGTCTAGGCCCTAGGCTTGGGTCGTGACAAACTTGGTATCAGAGCACTAGGTTGATAGATCCTCGGAGTCCAACACACCGCGCCGATTAGCGTCCTATTCATGGTTGTGAAGTGCGCCATGACTATGAATAGGAGGCTGTGAGGCATTTTAGGAAATGTTTCCCTTCTTCATGTCCTAAGTCGTGCTATAGAGTTGTGATAAGTATTGCCTCCACCTAACGAATATTCTTTGCCATGCTAGATCATGTCGAATACTAGAGGAAGACGGGCCCAAACTCCTGAGGAGCAACCTACCAATGGTGAGCTCTGGGATGCTCTTACTATGCTTGCCCAAGTGGTGGCAAGTCCATCAAGGAGCCCAAGCCCCTCATGCTACTACACCGGGAGCTAGTGTAAGGGACTTCATGAGGATGAATCCTTCGGTTTTCCGTGGGTCAAAGATGGATGAGGATCCACAAGAGTTTATTGATGAAATCTACAAAATCTTATTGATCATGGGTGTTGGGAAAAATGAGAAGGCGAAGTTGGCGGTGTACCAACTCAAGGGGGTGACCCAAATTTGGTTTGATCAATGGAAAGGTGAGAAGGGTAATGGCTACATAGTGCTTTGGGAAGAATTCAAATTGGTCTTCCTTAATCAGTTCTTCCCTCTTGAGCTTAGGGAAACAAAGTTAGTTGAGTTTATGAACTTGAAACAAGGTGGTATGAGTGTGAGGGACTATGCCCTCAAATTTAATCAACTTTTAAAGTATGCTCCTCACTTGGTGGCTGACTCTAGGTTAAGGATGAATAAGTTCATTATGGGTGTCTCAGATTTGGTAAGTGAGGAGTGTCGGTCTGCCTTGCTTATTGGTGACATGGACTTGTCTCGGTTGATGACATATGCCGAGCAAATTGAGGATGAGAAGTTGAGAAAGAAGAGGGGTCATGGGGATAAGAGGGCCCGATTTGAGGATAGGTTCCACAAGGGTGCTAGATTTCAAGGCCAAAGGCCTCCTAATGCTACTAGTAGGGGGTTTGCAAATGACTTCCCTAGGCCTCAAGGTGTTGTTGGTGTGGCTCCTAATGATGCGTGTCCTAGATGTGGAGAGGGTCATAAGGGCCCATGATTGAAGGGTTCCAATGCATGTTTTGAATATGGGGAGCTTGGTCACAAGAAGGTAGATTGTCCTAGAAACCGTGGCAAGGTTCGAGGTGCAAATGCGGTTCCATTGGGTAGAGGTGGTCCTCTAGGTGGTGCCCCAAGGCACAATCGATTCTATGCTCTACATGGGAGGCAAGGGGTCGGTAAGGTCCCCGATGTTGTTACCGGTATGTTGAAAGTATTTGATCTTGTTGTATATGCTTTGATTAATCCGGGTGCCACCCTTTCCTTTGTTACCCCCTTTGTTGCTAAAAAGTTCCATATTGAGTCGGAGTTATTGCATGAGTCATGTGAGGTGTCTACCCCTATTGGTGCCTCTATTATTGCTAGGGGGTGCATAGAAATTGTCCGATTTGCATCTTGCATTAAATCTTACCTTGTGATCTTGTTGAATTAGATATGGTTGATTTTGATGTTATCCTTAGGATGAATTGGTTGTATGCATACTATGCTTCTATCGATTGTAGAACCCGTAGGGTCAAGTTTCAATTTCCAAAAGAACCCGTCCTTGAGTGGGAAAGTCATGTTGTAGTAGTGAGGGGTAGGTTCATCTCATACATTAAAGCCCATAGGTTGATTTCCAAGGGGTGTTTCTATCATCTTGTAAGAGTCAAAGATGTGGAGTCTAAAGTCCCTTCTATTGAATCGGTTCCTATTGTAAATAAGTTTCTTGATGTCTTCCCTAATGACCTTCCCGGTGTCCCTCCCAAAACGGAGATAAATTTTGTCATAGATCTCCTTCCCGACGCCCAACCTATCTCCATTCCCCCTTACTGTATAGCCCCGACAGAGTTGAAGGAGTTAAAGGAACAATTGAAAGATTTGTTGGAAAAGGGATTTATTAGACCTAGCCAATCACCTTGGGGTGCACTAGTGTTGTTTGTATAAAAGAAAGATGGGTCACTTAGAATGTGCATTGACTATCGGCAACTCAATAGAGTCACTATAAAGAATAGATATGCTCTTTCCAAGGATTGATGACTTGTTTGACCAATTGCAAAGGGCTAGTTTTTTCTCTAAGATTGATCTTCGGTCCGGGTACCATCAAGTATGGGTGTGGGAGTGTGATATTCCAAAACTTCCTTCCGGACTAGGTATGGGCATTATGAATTTGTGGTGATGTCCTTTGGATTGACTAATGCGTCGACCATCTTCATGGACCTAATGAATAGGATCTTCAAGCCCTACCTTGATTCCTTTGTTGTGGTCTTTATTGATGATATTTTGTTCTATTAAGATAGTGGGGAGGAGCATATGGGTCATTTGAGGGTTGTGTTGCAAAGATTGAGGGAAGAGAGATTGTATGTTAAGTATGACAAGTGTGAATTTTTGTTGAAGGAGGTTGCATTCTTGGGTCATGTAGTGTCGAGGGATGATATAAAAGTGGATCCTAAGATAACAGATGAGATTAGGAATTGGCCTAGGCCATTGACCCTACCGGACATTAGGAGTTTCTTGGGCCTTGCAGGTTACTATAGAAGGTTTGTGAATAGGTTCTCCACTTTTGCTTCTCCTATGATAAAATTGACTCAAAGGAAGGTTAAGTTTGTATGGACCGATGAATGTGAGAAAAGTTTCCAAACATTGAAAGATAGACTTGTGTCCACTCCTATATTGTCACTACCGGATGGGCTTGAGAGATTTGTTGTGTATTGTGATGCATCTAGAGTTGGTTTGGGTTGTGTACTAATGCAAAGTGGTAAGGTCATAGCCTATGCTTCTAGACAACTCAAAGTGCATGAAAAGAACTACCCTACCCATGATCTTGAATTGGGCGTCGTGGTGTTTGCATTAAAGATTTGGCGTCATTATTTGTATGGGGTGCATGTTGATGTCTTCACCGATCATAAAAGCCTTCAATATGTCTTCACTCAAAAAGATCTTAATTTCAGACAAAGAAGATGGCTAGAACTCCTTAAGGACTATGACATGAGTATGCATTACCATCCGAGTAAGGCAAATATTGTGGCGGATGATTTGAGTCGGGTGTCTATGGGTAGCCTAGCTCATGTGGATGGTGGTGAAAGGGAGATGGCTAGGGAGGTGCATAGGTTGGCTAGATTGAGGGTGAGGTTGGAAGATGTGGGTGATAGTGTTGTTGCGGTTGATGGTTCTAAATCTTCTTTAGTTGATGAGATGATAGCAAAACAAGATCTATACTCCTCCTTGATTGAATTGAAGACCTTGGTGAAAGAGGGCAAAATAGAGGTTTTCTGCCAAGGGAAGATGGGACCCTTAGACTCCAAGTTTGGTTGTGTGTGCCATGTGTTGATGGTTTGAGGGATAAAATTCTTGCTGAAGCCCATAATTCCTCTTATTCTATCCACCCCAGTTCCACCAAAATGTATAGAGACTTGAGGAATGTGTATTGGTGGGGAAGCATGAAGAGGGACATTGCCAAATTTGTTTCTGGTTGCCATAGTTGCCAATAAGTTAAAGCCGAATATCAAAGGTCGGGTGGCCTAACCCAGGACATAGAGATTCCTACTTTTGAAGTGGGAGGTAGATAATATGGATTTCGTGGTTAGGTTGCCCAAGACTAGAAAAGGTTTTGATTCCATATGGGTGGTGGTTGATAGGGTGACGAAATCAGCTCACTTTCTACCGATCAAGGCTACATATGGGGTTGAAGAGTATGCAAGATTGTACATCCATGAATTGGTGAGGTTGCATGGGGTTCCCTTATCCATTATATCGGATCGTGATGCACAATTTACTTCCCACTTTTGGAAGTCTTTTCAAAGGGTTCTTGGTACCAAAGTTCACCTTAGTACGACCTTCAACCCTCAAACGGATGGCCAAGCCGAGAGGAAAATTCAAACACTTGAGGATATTCTTAGGGCTTGTGTCTTAGAGCTTAAAGGTAGTTGGGATGATCATCTTCTACTGGTTGAGTTTGCCTACAACAATAGCTATCACTCTAGCATCGGTATGGCTCCATTTGAGGCTCTTTATAGAAGACATTATAGATCACTGGTGGGATAGTTTGAGGTTGGAGAGGTTGATTTATTGGGGCTAGATCTGGTTTTGGATGCTCTTGAGAAGGTAAAGATGATTAGGGAAAGGTTTAGGACGGCCCAAAGTTGTCAAAAATTCTATGCCGATGTAAGAAGAAGAGACCTAGAATTCCAAGTGGGTGATTGGGTTTATTTAAAGGTTTCTCCAATGAAAGGTGTGGTTCATTTTGGTAAGAAAGGGAAATTGAGTCCTAGGTATGTTTGTCCTTATGAGGTGATACAGAGAGTTGCTAAGGTGACTTATGAGTTGAGGTTGCCTAGTGAGATGAATTTGGTCCATCCGGTGTTTCATGACTCTATGTTGAGAAAATGTATTGATAATCCTAATGCTATTGTACCTCTTAATGTTTTGGGTGTTGTTGAGGTTAACTTGACTTATGAGGAGGTTCCGGCTCAGATTCTAGATAGACAAGTAAGGAGATTGAGGAACAAAGAAGTAGCATCCGTTAAGGTCTTTTGGAGAAACCAACAAGATGAATGTGCTACTTGGGAGGCCGAAGCAGACATGCAAAAGCGGTACCCTTATCTCTTCCACTCCACTCAAGCCTAAGGTACTAATTCTAAGTCCCCTATGTGACTTCAAGTCTTACATTTTAGCCTCTATGTCATTCATGTGCATTCATGTTTAAGTTGGCAATTTATGATGGTTTCACACTTATGATGGGATTTTGAAACTGATGTTTGAAATGTAATATTGCATTCATGTTGGGGCTAATGTGTTCATGATTATTCTTGTCTTGTACATCTGTTCTACATTCAGGAACGAATGTCCCCAAGGGCGAGATATTGAAACGACCCCAAAAAGTGCTCGAAAACGTGCCTCGGAAGTGCCCGGAATCTTGTTTTCTATATATCTAAAAATCTATTTGGAATTTCGAAAATCCGACTTCTATTCTTGTTCAGGGGGTCCAAATTAGGATGACAATAGTCTAACCTCAATTTTAAAGCAAAGGAATCGAATTATGAAATTTCGCTTGGTGCGATTTTCAGAGAGCATCCTCGACCTTTCCGCGACGCAGAGAGGTGTAATTTCTGCACTGTCTTTTCCTAGTTCGCCCATATTTTTCTAAGTGTTGGACCTAAGTTTTTTCCAAATATATTTGCACCTATACTTAGCCTAATTTCACCCTCATATCACCCAAAAACATTCCCCAATATTTCCCCAAACACTTAGACTCATTTCTAAATTCAAGTTCAAAACTCAAGGCCAATCTCAAGGATTTCTTCAAGGATCTCACCCAAGCTTCAAATCTCTATTAAAGTCTTCTTAAAGAGCTTCACAAAAGCTAAGGTATGTGGTGTTGAACCATTGGGTCCTTTTACCCATGGTGCCTAAGCCCTCTTTTACTTAATATTGCATGATTTAAAGTTGATTTTACATGTAGGTCTTGTATATTGAGAAATTTACTGCATAGTGATTTTAGTTCATAAAAGTATGGTTGTTTTACCATGTTTTGAGCTTCAAATCTTGGATTTAATGTTGGATTTGATGAGGGATTTTGATATAAATGTCTTGGGGGTGTTGCAAGGTGTTGATTAAAGGTTTTACCACAGAGTTTCGTGCATGATTTCATCTCTAAATTGCATGATCTTTTACCCTCATTACACACCCCCAAGGTGTTTGACAAAATGTCCAGTTATGATTTCTTGAGGAAATGAAGGTCTAAAGCATGAGATATGATATGATTGACTATATGATGATGAAATGAGCTTATATACATGATGAATACTATCTAAAATATGGTGGACCATGTCCAATTCGGGGACCCAGTTGAGGGGTTGAATGCTCAACCACTAGGGTGATGGGTGCGATCATTACTAACCCAGTTGAGGGGTTGAATGCTCAACAACTAGGGTGATGAGTGCGATCATCACTAACCTAGATGAGGGGTTTGTAGCTCTCACACTAGGGTCATAGGTGCTATCATCACCAACCCCAAGGGGTTTATACCTTGGCAATATAGCTTGGTCTCCTCCTCACATATGATATCCTATATGAGCATAACTTACTTAAGCATGTTTTACTTATGCATTGATCATACATCTCATATTGTTATATTATGCCTATTGTCTATTCTTATGCATTTTGAATTATGATGCTTATCTCTTGTTGCATTGCATCCCACATACTTAGTACATTCAAATGTACTAACGCGTACTCTTTCCTACATGATATCACTATGTAGGGACCGGTGCCCAAGTTGATCCTCCTCCTCCTCCACGTGGCTACACGGTGCTATTCCAAGTGTGTTGGTGAGTCCTCCCTTCCGAGGACCTCGGTTTATGTTGATCTTATCTTTGTAATGAGACATCTTTCTTATGCTCTATGTTGACTTTGAGGGTCACCTCGGTAGCTTGTCTTGGCCCACGCTGTATCTATGTATAAGAGGTGTTTGTTGGACACTTTATGTACTTATGATGAGCTTGACTCTTGTCTCTTGTTTATGATGTTTATATGAGTTCTCTTAGTCCCATTGCCCTATTGTTACACTTTACGTCTTTGTATGTTTTCGCGACCAATGATGTGTAATGGAAGTTAGGAGGCTTGTTTGGGATTCCTTTGGGTTCCCCATTCGCCGTGTCACGTCTAGGCCCTACGTTTGGATCGTGACACCATAAGTACCATAAACGAAGATAGGCGGCGAAATAGTTAAATTAGTAAATTTTGTGTGCAATAGCAGCATAAATGGGAGAGCCGTAAGTACCATCGACAAAGATAGGTGACTTAAATAGTGAAGTAGCAGGGTACGGGGAGTATATGCACAACATACGGCATTGAAGATAGGTTTAGACGTAACAAATATGGAGATGGTGCACAGCTGCATAGGAAATCGATGACAGAAGTATAGCAGAAGGAAGAAGGGTGTGAAGGAAAGATACAAAGTGGAGAGTTGATGTGCATACCTGGAAGGCACGGTAGGCTTGCATTGAGTAGCACTTTACACGATGCAGTAGACGGCGTTAAGCATAATTGCTAAAGATTCGGGAGGCAGTGGTACCCGAAACTTAAAAAGAAGCGGAAGGGAACGACAAATGGCAGATGGTTATGAAAAGTGAAGGAGATCTGATGGATGAAGAGGTTTATATGTAGAGTTTGACGGTGATCTTTATGAATGGGTATCATAAGTGCAAAGCGGATGGGTGTCCTAAGTGGGAAGGAGTAGGAGTGCTGACAAAATGCCACATAGGCAAGCTTAACATCCTCTTATTAATATACACACACACAAAAGATTTGTTGTGATAATTTTGAAGATACATTCATGAAGATAAATCCGTCACGAATTCTACTTTTAATCCTTTGGCCAAAGAATGAAATTTGGGCGCGAACGTTCATGAGATAGATCGAACCATGTTCATGACGTTCAGTTCTAATGGTTATTTCTATAAGAAACACGTGTTTGATTTCTTCTGCTGCAAGAATGTGGTGAAGCATTTACAATTATTAGGAAGTGTTTATTTGTTTCTGTTCCTTGCATTTCTTTCCATTCACCGAAAAAAGAAAAAACAACCAAATAAGTCTGGAAGACATTAGCAAAAGAGTACCCTCATCTTACCACACACATCAATTAAGACTGAACTTTCAAAACATTAGTTTAACAACAAAGTTTCTCAAAGTAATTAAGGGAACACATTGAAAACATATAGCCATCCTTCCTTTGTAGCCTTGAATCACAAATCAACCCACAGCTTAAAAATTTTAATCTTCATTTTTCAAACGGATTAGCACTACCTTGGTAGATGCTCTATGGAACTGCATCATTTCTATGGCAATATTCCAATCTTCCAAAGAACCATATGGTTCAATACTCATCCTTACCAAAGATGGAGTATGAGCGAGCAATTCCTTAATGAAAAACAGTTCAGTATTTGAACCCTCAAAATAATACACAGCAACATCTTCTAGCTTTTTGAGCGGCTGGTCCAAGAAAGTTGGTGTGTCTATTTTTTCGAAACTGCTTCAACAGTACCAAAGGAATGATAGACCTAAAGGTGTCAAAAAGTTACCATACATCAGTTTAGCTCCTCATGTTTTATTACATAAGGTGAAAAAACAAAAAAGATCATATATATATCATTTTTAACCGAAATCTCAAGTCTACTCAAAATGGGAGAATTCTTCAACAACTCCAATGCATAATAGGTATAGCCAATTTGAATAAAGTTTATTTCTTAATGTAGATGACACAAGCAATTGAGCGTAAAAGGGAGCCTCTTTGGAAGTAGACTGGCACTCAAAAGCTTTGGACCAAACACAAGATTATAAGAAACAAATCCCAATAAGATGGGAAATAAAACAATTCATGCATGTCAGATTCTTACCTCAAGTGGAGATGAACGCAACATAAGTTCCTGAAGTGCAGTCAAGCTAAGAAGAAGCTTTTCCAAAGTTAAATCTTTCATCAAGCATTGAATAATTTTCAACTTTGAGACACAAAAGTATTAATTTTGCAGTTCATAAAGCAACTCAGGCCAAGATTACACTCATCCTCACTGTAACACAAGAACTTCAACCCATCTGAAACAATGTTGAGGCCGTGTTGAGTATCATAATGGTCCGACAAGGTCAGTTTGACAAGAAGGGGGCATTAATAACACAAATATCTGCAGATGACTCAAAGGTTATGTTTAATTTCCAAACAAAATGTTGTAAGATTCTGAAAGCCAATAAAAGATTTTGGGATTTTTGCGAAACAATTGAAGAATTTCAACTTTGTCAGGGTTGGATGATCAAATATATTAGAAGGCACTTTGTAAGAAATATATTCATTAGGGGATTGACTCTTTTTAATTCTTACTAGATATCATTAGAGGATTCACAATGCTTTCTACATAAGCTTCTGCAGGTTTGCATCCCTCAATAGAACAGTATGCTCTAGTTGTTTAGTTGAACCATCAAATATCATGATTACTCCCTGAAGTTAAAGTAAAATGCCACACTTCTGTGAGTGGAGAAGGTGCATCAAAAATGTGAAAATGGGTGCAGAAAACATATATAGCACAGTATTTTGAGGATATTGGATGGTGAACAGTTTCATCCATGCCACACCACAATTTTTCAATATCTAGACACCAGAAGTAATGAGATCTAGATAACAAGTATAAAGCTTTGTGGGTTATCTAGTATACTTGTAATCTAGATATCATTACTTCTGATGTCTGGATATTGAAAGATTGCGGTGTGTCATGGATGAAACTGTTCACCATCAAATATCCTCAAAATACTGTGCTATATATGTTTTTTGCACCCATTTTCACATTTTCGATGCACCTTTGCCACTCAGAGAAGCATGACATCTTACTTTTACTTTCGGTACTAATCATGATATTTGATGGTTCAACTAAAAAACTAGAGCATACTACTTTTGTTGAGGGATGCAAACCTGCAGAAGCCTATGTAGAAAGCATTATGAATCCCCTAATGATATCTAGTAAGAATTGAAAAGAGTCAATCCCCTAATGAATATATTGCTTACAAAGTGCCTTCTTATATATTTGATCATCCAACCCTGACAAAGTTGAAACTCTTCAATTGTTTCGCCAAACTCCCAAAATCTTTTATTGGCTTTCAGAATCTTACAACACTTTGTTTGGAAATTAAATCTAATCTTTGAGTCATCTGCAGATATTTGTGTTATTAATGCCCCCTTCTTGTCAAACTGACCTTGTCGGACCATTATGATACTCAATACGACCTCAACATTGTTTCAGATGGGTTGAAAAAGTTCTTATGTTACAGTGAGGATGAGTGTCATCTTGACCTAAGTTGCTTTGTGAACGGCAAAAAATTAATATTTTTGTGTCTCAAGGTTGAAATTATTCAACACTTGATGAAAGATTAACTTTGGAAAAGCTTCTTCTTAGCTTGACTGCACTTCAGGAACTTATGTTGCGTACATCTGCACCTGTGAAAGAAATGAAGGATCAATTGAGATTTTTGGGAAAATTTTCTCTTCTATTTTTTTTATTGCTCTCTTGATTACCATACTTTATACACATTTCAAAGGACCAGTATAAAAATATACAAGGACTAAATATTAAAGAAATAGAATCGTAGGTAATTAACTTGCTACATTAATAATTAAAAAAAAAAAGAAACCTATGTAGCCAACTTGCTATACTTGCACAACTCATTATGAGATTTGGATTTGGATGAAATCTGCTCAACACCCCCACCTCAAGTTGGAGGGGACTGAAAGTACTCCCAACTTGTTCATTATCTACCAATGAGATTCTCCAGAAAGGGGTTTAGTGAACAAGTCAGTGAGTTGAAGATCAGAAGGGATGAATGACAAGGAGATAAGACCAGAGAGGAACTGTTGGCAGACAAAGTGACAGTCAAAATCAACATGCTTCGTGCGCTCATGGAACACGGGGTTCCGAGCAATATGAATAGCCGCCTGGCTATCAGAGTGGACTGGAACTGGAACCGTTGGAGGAGCTGAAAGGTCTTCAAGCAGACGCACCAACCAGGTAATCTCAGCTGTGACTCTCCACATGGATCTATATTCTACCTCAGCAGAAGATAATGAGATGGAAACTTGCTTCTTGGATTTCCATGAGATGGGAGCCCCTCCCAGAGTAATAAAATACCCACTGACTGATCTGCGTGTGTCCCTGCAAGATGTCCAATCCGCATTGCAAAAAGCTAGAAGATTTAGAGTGGATCAGAAGACAGCAGAATACCTTGTCTCGGATCCGCACGAAGATAACACAACTCGTAGTGTTGCAGAGAAATGGGAAACACTTGGCTTTTGCGTGTACTGGCTCAGAGATAAAACAGCAAAGGAAAGATCAGGTCTAGTATTGGTATGATAATTCAACTTGCCTACCAAATGTCGATACAACGTAGGTTGTGAAAATAACTCCCCTTCATTTTCTTGTAGCTTGCAGTAAGGATCAAGGGGTGAGGACACAGCTGGTCCTGAAGAATCAAATTCAGTCAAAAGTTCTTGGGTAAACTTTCTTTGACTCACTATGATATGGAGTCAAAAGTGTTTCTGGGTTTTAGGCAATCCAAACCCAAAGTCCATGTTGATCTCCTCCCGCTTCCAAGTAGGAATATCAATGTCTTGAGCTAAGTGCCGCAGCCTTTGATATTCAACCTTGACTTGTTGGCAATTGAAGAAATCGAAAACAAACTTGGCAATATCCCTCTTTATTATGTTCCACCAATTAACTTCTCTCAAGTCTCTACACATCTTTGTGGAATCGAGATAAATGGATAGGAGGAATTATGAGCTTCTTGCAATATCAACCTTCGCAATTCACTAAGATCCAGAAAATATAGTCTCCCTTGGTAATGAATTACCCTATCTCCCCCTTGTAAGAAGACCTATATCTTTCCTTCCTTCACCAAGGCCTTCAACTCAACCAAGGTGGGATCAAGATCTTGTTTGGACTTGACATCCTTAATCAATGAAGACTCAGAGCCATGAAGTACAATCACACCACCACTATCGGTATCATTCAACTTCACCTAAACCTCCCTTTTTCCATTATCTTCTTAATGGGACACACTACTCATGGACACCCGACTAAGTGTGTTGGCTACCACATTAGCTTTACCTAGGTGATACTTCGTACTCATATCATAATTCTTGAGAAGCTCTAACCACCTCCACTATCTTAGGTTGAGGTCCTTTTGAGTGAGTACATGTTGAAGGCGTTTGTGATTAGTGAAAATTTCCACATGAACCCCATACAAATAGTGACACCATATTTTCAATGCAAACACCACGGCCGCAAGCTCAAGATCGTATGTTGGGTAGTTTATCCCCTGAGGCATAGGCAATCATCTTACCATGTTGCATTAACACACAACCCAAACCAATTCTTGAGGCATCACAATAAACAATAAACCCATCGGTTTCCTCCGACAAGGTCAAGATTGGAGCCAAAGTCATCCTATCCTTCAAGGTTCCAAAACTCTTTTCATACTCATCCGTCCACATGAACTTCACCTTCTTTTGGGTCAACTTAATCAATGGAGATGAAATGGAGGAGAAACCTACAACAAACCTTCTATAATACCCGACTAGGCCCAAGAAACTCCTAATGTCTGTACGTCAATGGCCTTGGTCAATTTCTTACTGCCTCCGTCTTCTTAGGATCAACTTTGATCCCATCACCCAATATCATATGCCCAAGGAAGGAAATCTCTTTCAACCAAAACTCACACTTGTCGAACTTTGAAAATAGCCTTTTCTCCCTCAAAGTTGCAAAACCACCATCAAATGTTCCACGTATTCTTCTTCACTCTGAGAATAAATTAGGATATCATCAATGAACACAACAATGAACATAAGGTAGGTTTTGAACATCCTGTTCACAAGATTGTCACGACCCAAACCTAGGGTTTAAGAGTGACACGGTGAATAGAAACTTGAGAGTCCCGAAACAAGCCTCAAAGTACCAAAATTCACATCATCGGTTCGGAAGCGCATTCAAAAGTCAACACATAGTCCTAAGGGATGGGACAATAGGACTCACGCTATGGGTTTATCTTAGGAAAAGGGATTAACATGGATCCACATAATAAGTAGCACATAAGACTAAGGGGCGGGTAAGTAGGACTCGTGCTATGGGGGCAACTCGGGACTTAGGATCTTCCCATCATATCATATAATTAAACCACAAGTCTAATAACCAAGTCACATATGATAGCCAAAAGGCAACCAAGTCATAACTGACAACCAGCCTCTCAAATATTACATAACACCTGTACCAGACCGTAAACAAGTATCGGAGTATACATACGTATCAAATACAGGGTATACATTTCCCTAATAGGGTCATATCTCCGTTTCTAGCCCACTAGAGTTTTAGTAGTATCGTATCTTATATCAAGAGTCATAAGGTTTAATCAAAGCCTATTCATAACATTTCTCAAAATATAGCATATTTCCCTTAGTTACCAGTAAGTATAACAACTGTATAACGATTAACAGTTGTATGTGGAAGCATATATGTTACAGGATAATACAAAATCATGTCTAACCTAGGGCAGTTAAACCATAATCTAGGTAGCCACAAGTACTTAGAATATAGATAGCCACAACTGTATCATAGGTATTCAGACAAACAAGGCTCTCAAAATCATAGATATATACCAGAACCAGTCTGCGATGCAACATATAGTCAATCATCGCGTCACAAGCCATCATATCTTAGTAGCATCAGGATAAACACATATAGACAAGATTCAAGCTTAGTATACATACTTGTCACATGGCATCAACCCATATCTAGCCTTTACCAAGCCCTCCTGTAGTCTAATAGGGCCAGAACTCAGCTAATATGGTGGTTACAACTAATACAGTCATCAATATAGTGATTATCATCCCCTACTGGCATATATAACACATATTCAGTAAAATCAGCCATATATAACACATACTCAGCAAGATCAGCCATATACAACATATCCACACACGTCAGCTTAGTCTAAGGGTTAAAGAAGCCTAGCCTACCTAGAAGGCGGTTCCTCGTGCTCCTGATCAATTCACTCGAGCTTTCCCTTTCCTGATCACCTTCAGACGCTGCTCAACTATCAAAACATAAGTCACAAGATCATTACGATTGATTTGGCTATGAAATCTCAAGAAACGTGTGAAATTTACATCAATTGCGTTTAAACTAGGAAAAAATAGGGACCACACCCAAAGTACTAAACCAACCCCCATAAAATGATTATTGCATCACCTCGAGTCTATAGCCAGAAATTGAGCCCACAACGATCCCAAAAGGGCGGGAAACAACTAAAATATAAGGTTACATTTCTATCGGCAAACATTTCTTACATAACTTCTCGGTCAAATTCTGTAAAAATAAAGTCAAATTATCTAGAAGATCCAAACATACCACAACATTTCCCTCGGAAAATAGAACAACTTAGGCACCAATTTCACTTAATTTCAATAGAATTGATCGAGATATCACATTGTAAAGTTTTCACACATTTATGGGAACATAACCAGCTAAAACAATGTTTTTACCGCTAGATACGCATTGAAACTGGACATGACACCTCCACGACATTTCTTCTGAAATTTTTTACAATTTAGCCTTTTGAATCGCTAAAAACAAACTTACAAATCAAAAGTTATGCTAATTTGAAAATGGCCCTTTTTGCCTCACGTGGTTTGCCTTTATAAGGCATGCCACCGCTCCATTGGCGTGTGCGGACATGGGAATGCACACATGTGCCATGCCACGCACGTGGAATGCCATCTGCTGTTGTGGCATCAACTTTTCCAAAAACTTCTTCGGAGCATTTTGGGCCCATCCGATGTCCGTTTTACGCAAATAAATAGTGTAACCATATGGATTTTGACATTTCGGACCCAATGGTATGGTCAGAATTTCCAATAGAGCATCCTACAAAAAGTGAGGGTCTTACTTCTATCTAGCTTATTTTAGCTAAAAGAACTGAGGGGCTTAAAACACACCCGAAAGTCCTTGTCATTCAACGAAAGGTCATTTTAGGCTATATTCGACATTTTGGAGCTAATCACTCCATCATATTTCTATTTCGAGCACGTTTAGCTAAGTTCTTATCGAAAACCAAATTTTAATCTCTGGTTGAACAAATTTTATAATTTCTGATTTAAACTCATACCAAAACCGTCAAACCTCGAGCCAACCATGCTCCTAACCTAATTTGACCGTTCTGGAACTAATGAAATCGCCAGAATCTCATTCCGAGGTTGTTTACTAGGACTTTGCCAAAAACCTTATTTTTTACAATTATAACTTCCTGTTAACCCAAAATTCCACACTAATCACAACCAACTCAACTAATAACCATCCCACCAGTCCCAATAAGCCCCAAATGGCCTGAGGTCATTATACATACACTCAAATCCACAGCATGACTACCGAACCATGGAAAAGACCCTTCGGGTCATTACATAAGAGATGGTAAAGAAATCTAAATGGAAACTCCAGAAAAATGGTGCCACTCCTTGTACATCCAAAATGTAAAGGAGACAATAGTAAAGGAACTTTAAATTTGAGATGTATATTTTCTACGAATTAGATACCACAGGTGTTAATAAACGCCAAAGAAATAGAATAAATACAATATGAAGAAAACACATAATGATTCAATCGGCACTACTCCTGTTCAAAATCTAAGGGTGAAAATGATACTTCTGGTGACAAGATAAGAAAGAAACCTTCTCAAAAAAATTCTAATGATAACTATGCATTCTATCCAGTATATTGGGTACTTGAGATGCAATATAAGGCATTTTGGGTCTATTTATCTATGGGTAAACTAATTTTTGTAATTAGCATTTATGATAATGCATTGACATTGAGTAGGGAACCTATAGTGATGTGGCGTGCTTGTACACAAATCAAGAAGATTATCGATGTTTTAAATTACTTAAATTGGATTTAAATTTGTCTAGTCATCTATTCTTGAATATTAACTTGCATTTCAAAGTTAAAACATTAGCAATAGCTGACTAGACAAGCCTTACACCAATTTAAGCTATGAAAACATTAATAGCCTTCTTTGTTTGTCAGCAAGCATGCCACTCTACCATAGGCTCCCAACTTAATCCTAATGCATTATCATGAATATATTCACGCTTAGAAAAATAGAGTAGAAATTACATCACATTTACACATAGAGTATCCATAACTGCTGGACAAAATATAAATTTATCAATTAGAATTTTCTTGAGTAGGTACCTTACATAGCTTGTCACTAGAAATACTATTTTCACCCTTTGATTTTGAATAGGATTAATGCAGTAGTAAATCGTTATACATTTCATTCATGTTATATTTTTGTGCAATTACATTTACTTTCAGTTACAGTTGTGATTTCAACTCTCAGAAAATATATATCTCAAATTTAAGGTTCCTGTATTAAAACCTCCTATATCTTTCAATCGGCAATGAATGGCACCATTTACCATGAGTTTCCACTTAGATATCAATGCTACATTGTTTTATCTCCGACTTTAACCTTAGTGTTCCAACACAAGTTCCATTGATGGCTCAAGTTATGCTACGACCTTTACCATGCTAATCACTTTGTCCATTGACAACAATATAAGCATTCCTTAAATTATCATCATTGATATCCCCACTTCCCTAGATTATATATCTAGATACTTAAAACTATCTCTCTTCGGGGTAGACTAAATGACAAGCCTCACTTCCACGCCTACCTCTCGCATTGCATCTCTAAATTAGCAGTTCAAATACTCTGCTTTGGTTTTCATACCAACCTCTTGCATTGAACCACTAAATTTGCACTCTGAATACTCTATTTTGGTTTTTCTTAACCTGAACCCTTTAGACTCAAAAGTTTGTCTCTACATCTCTAATCTAGCATTAATCCATATGCATCAAGGAATCTCATCTTGAGTATGGACTGCATCAATTCATCCATCACTATGTCAAATAGGATCAGGCTAAGAGTTGATCTCTAGTGCAACCCCATCTCTAATAAAAAAGTGCTTTGATTCTCCTCCTACCATTCAAACCCACATTTTAGCTCTAGCATACATGTACTTGATTACCTTAATATAAGCACCACTACCCTCTTTGCCTCTAGGTATCTCTAAAGAATGTCCCTTGGGACTATGTCATAAGACTTTTGGTCAATGAACACCATATGCTGGACCCTCTTCCTTTTCTGGTATTTCTCCATAAATCTCACAAGATGAATGGCTTCTATAGTGATTTGCCTCGACATGAATCAAAACTAATATTGGAAAAGGACATATCGTTTCTTACTTTCAACTCCACAACTCTTTCCCGAACTTTTGTATTGTGACTTAGTAACCTGACACCCTTGTAATTGTGAAAATTTTGGATATCATCTTTGTTTTTGTACAACCAAATCATTGTACTTCATCTCCATGATTTTGGAATTTTTCCTACTTTATGCATGCTCTCTAAAGCTCCACTAAAATCCCAAGTAATCTGGCCATTTTTCAATCACCCTGAAAAAATCATAGATGTTACTAAACACTAGAGAAATAGAATAAATATAACTTGAAGAAAATACATAATAATTCAGATCTGCACTACCCCTGTTCAAAATCTAAGGATGAAAATTATACTTATAGTGACAAGGTAAGTAAGGAACCTTCACGAAAAAATTCTAATGATAACTATGCATTCTGTCGATAGTTGAGATGCAAATTTAAGGCATTTTGGGTCTATTTATCTAAGGGTGAACCAATTGTTATAATTAACATTCATGATAATGCATTGACATTGAGTAGGTAACCTATAGTGTTTGGTGTACTTGTCCACGAACGAAGAAGATTGTCGATGTTTTAAATTACTTAAATTGATTTAAGTTTGTCTAGTCATCTATTCTTGAATATTAGCTTGCATTTCAAAGTTAAAATATCAAGAAGAGATGACTAGACAAACCTTACACCACTTTAAGCAATTAAAACGTTAGAAGCCTGCTTGGTTTGTCAACAAGCACTCCACACTACCATAGGCTCCCAAATCAATCCCAATGCATTATCATGAACATATTCACCCTTAGATATATAGAGTAAAAAATACGTCATATTTACATACAGAGTATCCAGAACTGCTGGACAAAATAAAAGGTTATCGATTAGAATTTTCTCAAGTAGGTACCTTACATAGCTAGTCACCAAAAATGCCATTTTACCCTTTGATTTTGAGCAAGATTAGTGCAGTTGTAAATCATTATGCATTTCATTCAAGTCATATTTTTGTGATATTTCATTAGCTTTCAGTTACAGTTGTGATATTCAATTCCCAGAAAATATATTGTAGAGAAAAATAAAGAACACAAATAATTTATGATAGAGAAAAATAAAGAAC
>JAPFFP010108113.1:0-18940 GCA_026153255.1 Solanum medicagineum
AAAAAAATTAAAAATTTATTTTTATAAAATTTTCAATTTTAAAAATTTTAATTTTTTACTCCACCCCACACCTCATCCTCCTAGGCCTCTCGCCCCTTCCTCCCCACCATATAAAAAAGTTAAAAATTATTTTTACAAAAAATTCAAATTTTAATGTTTTTACACCACCCCGCCCCTAGCCGCGCACCTCCACCCCAAAAAAGAATTTAAATATTTATTGTTAAAAAATATTTCAAATTATGAAAATATTTTCATGTCAGAAATTATTTTTTTGAAAGATGTTTTCTACTTTCAAGCTAAAAATATAAGTTTTTTTTAAAAAAATATTTTTATTTATTAACCAAATAATAGAAAATTTTTTCCACCCACCAACCAAACATGAGCAAATGAGTTAGAAATGATCAACTCAATTTCCAAGAAAATATTTTCCAGAAAAATATTTTTCTCCATACCAAACATACCCAATAGCAAAAAATAAAAGAACAAATAATTCATAGAGTCAAATTATTATTCTTTAACCCTTCAAATTGGAACTGCACAGAGAAACTAAAATCACTTTTATACATTTCCTTCATCCTTCAAACAAAAGCTATTGCATTTCTAGGAAAGTTTTTGTCACGACCCAAACCTAAGGCCTGGGCGTGACACGACACAAGGGGAATCTGAAGGGAACCCAGACAAGTCTCTTAGAACATCATTACACATCCTTGGTTGCAGAAGCAATAAATCAAGCATCAAGAGATAAAAGTGGGGAAACCGAGGCTAAGGGAAAACATTTCCATATCATCATGATCAAGATACAAGAGTCAGCGCATCATAGATAAATAACATGTCCAACTAACACCTCTAATACATAGATAAGAGCGGGGGCGAAGACAAACTAACTGAGCTCACTCTTATAGTCAAAATAGACAATAAAGAAGAATGTCTCAATACATAATAGGAGCAACATAGACTAAGGTCCCCGAAATAGAGGACTCACCAACTAGTTTGAGTAGTGTCAAACTAGCCACATGGAGGAAGATGATGATCAACTTGGGCAACGATACCTACATGGTGACATCATGTAGGCATAAAGTATGCGTTAGTACGTTTGAATGTACTAAGTATATAGGATGCAATGCAAACAAGAATTAAGCTAATCAAAATGCATAACAATATGCAATAGATATCATATAATAATATGACATGTATGATCAATGCTAAGGTAAAACATGCTTAAGTAACTCATGCTCATATAGGATATCATACGGGTAGAAGAGACCAAGCTAGATTTCCAAAGTACAACCCTTTGGTAGGTTAGTGATGATGCTGCCCCATGACTTAGGTAGTACAGTACTAACCCCTCACTAGGTTGGTGATAATGTCACGCCATCACCAAGGTGGAGAAGTACAAACTCTTCCTTAGGTTAATCAGTACAAACCCCCATCTAGGTTAGTGATGATGCCGCCCCATCACTAGGTGGAGAAGTACAAACCCTTCCCTAGGTTGATGAGTACAAATCCCAATCTAGGTTATCTGAGTTTTTAGTCCCCCCGAATTGGGCATGGTCTAATGCAACACTTTATGTAGAATTTATCATATACATAAGAACATTTCATCATCATATAATCAATCATATCATATCTCATGCTTCGGACCTTCAACTCCTCAAGAAACCACATCCGGACATTTTATCAAACACTTAGAAGGTGTGTAATGTAAGTATAAAATCATGAAATATAGAGATGAAATCATGCAAGAAAATCCATTGTAAAACCATCAATCAACACCTTGCAACACCCTCAAGCAATATACATCAAAACCCTTTCTCAAATCTTACAATAGATCAAATATTCATAGCTCAAAATATGGCAAAACAGACACAAATTTACATAGCTTTAACATAGTGGGCAGTGAATTTCATAATAATCAAGACCCATTTGTAAATCAACTTTAAATCATGCAATTTGAGTAAATGGAAGCTTGAGTATCATGGGTGAAAGGAACCCATGAAAGAAACCCATATACCTTAGCTTAGAGATGAACTTGGTGAAGATTAGAGATGGAGACTTGAAGCTTGAAGAAGAACCTTGAGGGAAAACCTTAGCTTAGGATGAGAGTTTGGGACTTGAGTTTGGGGAGTGAAAATATGATAAGTGTTTGAGTAAGTATTGATAAATGTTTAGGATGATATGAGGGTGAACACTTAGGCCCAAGACTTAGAAGTCTTGGACCAAACTTAAAAAAAAAATAGGCCACTTTTTACACAGTGACGCGTCGGAAGTGACACGGATTTGCCACTGGAAATTGCATTCTTGGAATTTCATAATTGTTAATCTTTTGCTCTTAAATCGGGGTTAGACCCTTTATCACTTAATTTTGACCCCCCGAACAAGAATATGAAGTCAAATTTTCGAAATAGCAAATGATTTTTAAGATATATGAAATTTAAAATTCTGGGCATTTCGAGACACGTTTTCGGGCACTTTTTGGGGTCATTTCAGTTTCAATTCATACAAATATTCTAGTAAGACTTAAATTTGTTCCTAAAATTAATATCTATCACATTTATCAATTGGCCATTTTCTATGACTTCCATTGGATTCTCTACATTTTGATGGAAGAAATATGATGAGAATGCAAGCTGCATAAAATTTTGAAAGGAAGATCAACATCTAATTTTATATAAAGATGTATATATTTGTTAGATTCATTCAAATTCATTACTATGCCATATCATCATATCATATATTTGGAAGGATCCCAAAAAGTGCCCGAAAATATGCCTGGAAAGTGTCTGGAATCATAATTTTCATATATCTCAAAATCCGTGCGCGATATCAAAAATTTGACTTTATATTCTTGATCAAGGGGAAATATTGAGTGGCAAATGAGTCTAACCCCGATTTTAGAGTAACCGAATCACAATTTCAATTTTTCAAGATGCAAATTCCAGAGAGCATTTTGTGCCCCTGGCGCAACACTGCCAGGGCGCGGAGATGCTTATTTTTTTTTACTGTGTTTGTTTGCTCGGTCCAAGACTTTTGGGTCTTGGGCCTAAGTCCTCCCATGCGTAAAAATACTCATAATTAGCCATATTTCACCTTTATATCATACAAGACATTCCCTAGTACTCTCTCAAACACTTAGACAAATATTTCACCCCAAAATTCAAGTCAAAAACTCATATGGATCTTAAGGATTTCAGTCAAGCTTCAACTCTCAATTTCCAATCTTCATCAAGTAATTCTCCAAAGCAAAGGTATGTAGGTTTCAACCATTGGGTATTTTCACCCATGGTGTCCAAACTTTCTTTTTACCTGAATTACGTGTTTCTAAGTTGATTTTTACTTATAGGTCTTCTCTTATGAATTTGACTATAAACTATGTTCGGGTTTTGTAAAAGTGTGACTATTTATGCATATTTTGAGTTATGAATCTTAGATATATCTTGAGATCTGTTGAAATGTTTTGATGTATATTGCATGAGGGTATTACCAAGTGTTGGTAGGTGATTTATATTGAATTTACTTGCATGATTTCACTCTTGAATTGCATAATTTTACACTAGCATTACACACCCACCAAGTGCTTGATAAACTGTCCTGTTGATATATCTTGAGTTTTTGAAAGCCTAATGCTTGGCATAAGAGTTAAGTGACTTTATGATGATGAAAAGTGATATGTATGAGTTGATTTCATGAAAAGTATCTATTGTGTTATGAGTTGACCATAGCCAATTGAGGGGTGATGCCTCAACCAACTTGGATGGGGGTGGTAAGCCATCAATTAATTGAGTGACTGGTACCTCAATTGCCTTGGATGGGGGTGGTAAGCCATCGACCAATTGAGGGGTTGGTGCCTCAATCACTTCCAGTGGAGGGTGGTCATGTCCGTCAACCAATTGAAGGTTGGTACCATAATCACCTCGGATGGGGGTGGTAAGCCACCAACCATTTGAGGGGTTGGTACCTCAATCACTTCCGGCGGAGGGTGGTCATGTCCGTCAACCAATTAAAGGGTTGGTCTACTTTATATTCCAAGTACTTAGTTGTTTGGTCTATGATGATGGTCTATTCCTACACATATAATATGTTCTATATACAAGCATGTTTACTTCAAGTATCATACATGTATGCCATATCTTTATATGTTCATCAATGACCTAATTATGCATTTTGACTATGTTGCCTATCTATTGTTGCATTGTATCCTACATACTTAGTACATTCAAACGTACTAACACATACTCTATGCTTACATATGTTACCATGTAGGAACCGGAGGCCCACTTGATCATCCTCCTCCTCCACGTGGCTAGTGCGGTGTCTCTTAAAGCAAGTTGGTGAGTCTTCAACTTCGAGGATATACTTCTCTTGATTTGTGCTATATATAGACTCTCTTTTCTTTATGGTATGCTTTGACTATAAGGGTGAGCCCGGTTGCTTGTCTTTGTCGCCGCTAAGTTTTATGTTTAGAGGTGTTGTTGGACAAGTTATGTAATGTTGCTATAAGCTTTGACTCTCTTGACTCTTGATGTTTATGATATCAAAGATGCCCCTTAGCCCCGTATCCCCTCTTTACTATCTCTTATTGTTGTTTTATTGTTTCCGCGACCAAAGATGTGTAATGATATGCAAGAGGCTTGATTGGGGTCCTTTCGGGTTCCCCATTCGCCGTATCACGTCTAGGCCCTAGGCTTGGGTAGTGATAATATTACTAAAAGCAGGAAACTCATAATCTAAAAGTTGGATTACAATTTTATCCCTATATTTAATTTAAAATAAAATTAATTAAAACACTATTTTATTCACATAAATGCAGAATCGGTTATGACATTATTAAAATAAATTTGATTTTCAGTTAAAAATTTTCATAAATTTTGTATTTAGAAGCACACTCAATTTCGTTCTTTCTATCTTCCACAGTAGTAATTTTTTCCCATTTTCAATTAAATTCTGTCTGATTATCTAATCACCGTATAAGATCTGTATCATATTTCTATCGAAACTATCAAAAGTTATTTTCTTTCCTAATTTTTTTTTGGCACTTGGGGCACTTCTCCGCAACTTCCCAGGTTAATTTTTTTCTTCCTCAATTTCTTCTCTTATAACGTTGTAGATTAATAAAATAGTATATTTTCGGTTATCAATGACTGATTCATATTTTATTCAAATTCAGGAATGTGATGTGTATGAAATAATGTGTATATATTGATATACTAATTTTCTTATGAAAGCTTGAATTATCTATCTATACTATATTAAAAACGTGAAGGTCCTTAGAAATGTTGTTTGAACTCTTTGCCTTTCATTAGAATAATCTGTTTTAGACAAAATCGTCTTTTGACTATTTTCTTAATTTATTATTTTATCTTTTATTATTAGTTTCAAAATTCACTTTTGAATTAGAATTTCTTTAAATTTAAAATTTACACTTGATTTAGGACTACTTTACATAAATAATATCTAGGCTATGAAGGAAAAACTAAAATAATTATTATTTTTCTAATATTTAGGACTTTGAAATTAACTAAAAATTTTTATTATAAAATATTTTTTTAATAAAAGTATGTAATATAACATATTTTTTAAAAAGAAAAAAGAGTAATTATATTACGTTGAAACATTAAATTACTCCTTTTATATTAAGGAGTCTTTTAAAGTTATTTTTTTAATCAATTAATCATTTGACTCCTAACTATTCAACTCCAAATTATTACTTTATGTATTCATAAGCTATTAATATATCTCTATATTATAAGTTCTTGGATTAATTTTCTCATCTTTGTGCGTTCATAATAGATTAAATTATTATATCAAATTAATAGTATTTATTTAATTTTGTTTATATAAATATTATATTTATTTTAATGGCAAGTACTAATTATATAGAATTTTTAGATTAATATAACATATAGGTGTAAAACACATATACTAAATTAGCAAGGGACGTTTTCAGAAACTAGTTAGCATAAGTAGGTGATTGTGTGTCAATGCACGGGAAACTTAAGTCCATGTGCTAAATCTTTTTTCACATCCAGGCCAAAAGTGAACTTGGCATTATATGTTCTAACTTCCGTCTCAGTTACTCCTCAGTCAACTATTGATACTCTCTGTATCTCTTCGTATGTTCTAACCTCCGTCTCTTCATATGCTCTATTATAAGAGTGATAAGTAGGTGGGTTGGGTCAAAATTGAGAAGGTTATAATGGGTTAAGACATCAAAAGGGTCAAAACTCAACCCAATCAAAATTTGTTTAGGTCAAAATAGATCGGATCAAAACGGGTTGAGTAACGAGTTATAGAGCGGGTCAAGACTCAACTCGATCCAATTTAACTAAGTTTAACTTATTTTATATGTTCTTTTTTAATATTTTAATATTTAATTAAATTATATTTTTCTTTATTATGGCTATACAAAACATATCAAAAGTGAAAAAAAACGTTTTTGAAAATATTTTAACAAGATCTCTGTCAAGTTAATTTAAGTTGCATATCAACTCAATTTTAAATGGGTTGAAATGGATTGGGTTGAGATAAATTGAGTTAATAATAACCTCCCAAACTTCAACAAATTGAACGGATCGGGCTAATTAATTTTGCCACCCCAGCTCTAATATTTAAGTTCTTTGAATTCAAAAGGGTATAACTGTTACAAGTATTTCCTAATTCATTGATTAAGAAGAAAGATACTACTGTATGCAGCTCAATGATAATGGGAAACGAATGCTTATAAATGATCTTCAAATTTATTAGTGTAACATTTTTTGGTGATATGTAGGACCTTTTCTCCTATGTTTTTAGGATAATATTTATTGTTTCCGTACCACACGTACTTTTCATGAAAAATATTTAATTTCTTTGGTACCAAATAAGATTTTAATGTGTTTTCATTTGAAAATATGAATTGGTCAATAAGTATCAAAAATATGTCTTTTGAAAATATAATTAGTAGTTTTTTAAGAATGATATACCACCCAACAAAATATATTACATCTATATACTCATATTACCAAGTTACATTACGTACGTAATTAAGTTTTTTCCAACAATATTTATACACATGATATGCAATATTATACATTTTCTGTTATAGAAAATTATATAAGAGGTACTTTTTTAAATTTACTAATAATCAAGATAATGTCTAAGTGATGTTGTACTAGCAAAAACAGGTCTCAATAAATTACAACTTTGTGATATAATCAACCAGAAATCCAGAAGGTCATACAAATTACAATCCCTTTAATGTCAATTATGCACAAAAGCTCAAGTTTAAAAAATTGGCTTTGTCGATTTTATTTTTTCTGAAACAAAATATTTGCCACTTGTTATAATATAATTAGACCTCTAGCTTTTCCAAGGAGTTGTTGAAAGGATACCCTCCATTTTCCCCTATTTCTATCTGATGTACAATATATGACATAAGTTAGATTTAATTAAACTATGTTAGAAATGTGTTTAGTCAATTAAATCTTAGCCATTAAAGTAACTTATGCCATCTAACAATTTTGATCGTTGCTTGATGTTAACTTTTCAAAAATATCTGCTACGTAATTTTTTTCCTCCATCATCTGTAACAGCATGATTTTCATTTCAGTCAATGTTATCCACAATCTGCTTTAACTTCAAATTGGAAGTGCTCTTCTTTGTTATCCTATTGGCTTTTGATGAGTTGCTAGTTTATCAACTTATTATACTCTTATTAATTAATTATTACTACTCCCTCTGATTTCTTTTACATGTTACCTTTTGGGGATATTTCATAAAATCCCAACATAATTTGTAATCATAGCTCATAATTCAATATTTCATAAAATCCCAACATAATTTGTAATCATAGCTCATAATAACTTATAACCGTAAGTAATACAACTTGAAAACGTGCAAGTTTCATAAAGGGAAGGTTGGACACCATGGGTGAAAGGACCCAATGGTTGAAAGCCACATATCTTGAATTTGAGGATTTTCTTAATTTAGTTTTGAATGAGAATTTGAAGCTTGAATGAAGTTCTTGAGATCCGGAATTAACCTTGGGACACTTGAATTTAGATAAAATATTTGATTAATTGTTAGAGAAAGTTTTAAGAGTGTTATGAGTAATATAGAGTTGAAAAATAACTAAGTATAAGTGTTTTTACGCATAGGTGGGCATGGGGCCAAGACCCCAAGGCCTTAGGCCGAAACTGGAAAAATAATGAGGTCATAACACTGCTTCCTGATGGGTCCGCATCGCAGAGCCAACATGGATGCACACTGGAAATTGCAAAGTTGGCAAAAATGGAATTTTTCTACGGGTCCTCTAAAATTGGGGTTATACCATTTCCCACTCAATTTTCCCCCCTTATCAAGAATATGAAGTCAGATTTTCGATATCAAGCATGAATTTTTAGATATATAGAATTTACGATTATGGGCATTTCTAGGGCACATTTTGAGGCATTTTTGGGGCGTTTCAATATCTCCCCCTTGGGAACATTCATCCCCGAATGTCAAAGACACGAAATCATGAAGAATTCATCCCGACAAGAATGCAACAAATACACTTAAAGATCATTTTCAAAAACCTCAACATGAATGTCAAAAATCACCATAAACTTTGTCAACATAGACATTGAATGCATTCAAATGACATAAGGGCTGAAAATTAAGACTTCAAATCATATAAGGGAACTTAAAAAGTAGCTTAGGCTTGAGTAGAGTGGAAGATATATGGATATCACTTTTGTATGTCCACCTCGATTTCCCATGTGACACTTTCAACTTGTTGGTTCCTCCAAAGGACTCTAACGGAAGTCACATCTTTGTTCCTCAACCTCCTCACTTGTCTATCCAAAATTTCTACCGGAACCTCCTCATAAGTCAAATTATCTTCTACCATGCCCACAACATCCTCAATACTCTATAAGGACCCACGAACCTTGGGCTCAATTTACCCCTTCTTACCAAATCAAACCACACCCTTCATGGGTGAGACCTTCAAGTAAACGCAATCACCAACCTTAAATTCGAGATCTCTCCTTCTCACTTTGGAATATGACTTTTGTCTACTTTGGCCTGTTTTCATTCTCTCCCTCATCAACCTCACCTTCTCCACGGCTTTCATGACCAAATCACCTAACAAGCCATCTCCCTCACCTCAAATCATCTAATCGGGGATCTACACCGCCTACCATAAAGAGCTTCAAAAGGAACCATACCAATGCTTGAATGATAACTATTGTTCTAAGCAAACTCAATGAGTGGAAGATCATCCCAACTTGTCACGACCCAAAAATGAACGTGATGACACTCATCTTATCCCACCAAGACAATTTAGCCAAAAATCCAATTATAACAATAAAATGCAGAAGGATAATACAAAGTGAAAATTTTAATTGCGGATAATAATTCAACTTAATTAAAATCCCCCAAAACCTGACTGTCACGTGCACAAACCTCTAATGTGTTGCAATAGATTTGAAAGAAAAATACATATATCAAATGATGTTGCCTCTAAAGTGGACAAGGTCATAAATAGGAGGATGAGGCTCACTGAGATGAGAAATAGCTACCTCACTAATCTCCATAGAAAGCCTTGGATAAAAAGAGAAGAGAGAGTATCACAAAGATTCGAGCACCTAACCTAAACAAAATATAGAAGCAAGGGGTGAGTACCAACCACACGGTACCCAACAAGTCAACTAATAAAATAAGGCAAGTCCAATAGAATACGCAAACTCCTCTCATCCCAACTGACGTCCACAACTATAACCGGCATAGAAAATCATCCTAGCCCAGCAACACATAATACACAATAAAGAAAGTTTCGAGAATATCACAATTAAAAATCACAAGCCACAACTCATAAAGGATGACATAGTCAATCACAGGAATAACATCATGTCAAACAAGAATATGCAAGGATGAGATGCAATGTAACACCACGAAATGATATACCTCAAATGTGAAGTCATCTCTAAATCGTATATACACAATACCTCTCGGGAATACGTCGAGGGTTTGTGACCCATGGGAGACTCGCGAGGTCCATATACTAAGACAGACGGTCTCTATATGTCTGAGTGGACGATCTCAATGCACTGTCATAAAATCAACCATCCCCAGCACAAATGATCTCCATACGCCTAACTTAGATTATAATAGTGATCTCAACACACACTCAACTTCATGTCAGTCCTTATGCACAATATAACGTCAATAATAGAGAGGATGGTAATGAATCACAATGCAATAAAATATTAGTATAACATGTAGTCACCTCAACTATCACAAATATACGGGTTCAATAAAGAAACCCAACACATATCTCAATATAGAATTCACATCACTTAACCACATTTTCAATTCAAGTGTTACAACACCACACCAACTCACATTTACATTTAATCACCCCATTTTTCATAGTATCACAAATATTTCATGCATTACACATAGAAGAAAGGAAAATTTGGGAATCTACAAGCATTACAAAGTTTTGAAAGTCCACGTGCCTTAGCCAAATCATGATCAATCAAGCATTTGAGCTTTTCCCTTCCGAATAGAATTTGAAGTACCACAATCTAATTAAAGAAATAATCATAATAAGGTTTTGAAACTAACAATGCCACGATCTATAATCAAGTCCTAATTATCCAACATCATAACTTTAGTAATACTCATATAACACACTACACCTAATGTTTAATGACTTATCCTGATATATTAAAATTTGAAACATAATATGATAACTAAAAGAAAATTCCAAAAATCAAAGCCAAGTTACATGACCCTACTTAACCCAAAAAAAAACCTCTAAAATTAATCATGAAAACATATGTACTCACATGTATGTTCTTGGATTCTTTTTCTAGTGATTAACTTAAAATTACCCATGAGTGCTACTAGCCACTCACCGCCACCCACAAACAGAGTCACACAAAATTGTTCCCAACCTTTATAACTTCCAATCATTTATTTCTCAACACTTCTCTATGCATCAAAATTTGTCAAGGGAAAGGAGTTGATGTTTTTGGACTCATGCTTCTTCAATACAATGGACATGATGTGTATGCACCAAAAGAAATTTTTTAAAAAATAATGCTGCACTACAGCACTCGTAACCGCCACCTACCAATGACAACATTACTTACTTTCCACCCCTATATCTAGTAAAATACTATACGTATGTTACCATTTACATTCATAAAACAACATTGGATAATGAAATATACGTTACCTGAAGGAAATTGATGTATTTGGGTGAGGATAAAATTTCTCTCCCAAACCCTCGTTCTTCTTTTCTTTATTTTCAAATTTACTTAAATTTTGAAAGTTATTAATTCCACTAACTTTATTTTTTATATATAAACCAGGGCATATAGAGTATTAAATTAATACAATTCAACCCCTCAATTAGATTAGTTATCAAGATTTACTCATCTAAAATTCACGAGAAGAATATTTTAGAAAACAAAAGGATTAATTCTCAAAATGACCTAATGGGTAACAATCTCTTTTGTGATTTTGAGTATGGTAATTAGTACATTAAAATCTTTTATAAGGAATATGGTAAGGTCGATAAAGAGGTGATCAATAAATAGTTAAGATACATGAATTCATAAAGATCTCAAGTTATGAGCTAATACCGATATATAAAGGAATTGAGGTACAAGTTAAAATAAAGATTCAAGTTTTTCATTATAAGCCTACATTTTTTGGTAGTATATTTTGCCAAGATATTTAGTTATAAGATAAGAAATAATGGATAACAATAAGTATTCAACATTTGGAAGAACTTGCATATGGTTTGGGCCATAAATTTAATTATTTTTATTGCTGAAGGACCTAAAAAAGTGCTTCACTTAAAGTTTTGACTTAGAGCATGAGGTAAAATGTCATGTGTTGTTGGTCAGAGAATAAAGTTGTTAGTGAATAAACGAGAATCTGATATATTGAAGAGTTCAGGGTATATGAAATTTGTGTTATAGGAAGAGTCTAAGAAAGGTGAAAGAATAAAGCCGCCTGTATGAACTCTTGGTTCAGAATTAAAGGTTTTACTAATTTTTGAGCTCAAATATAACCATGAAATATGTACTTGTTCAGCATATATTTACTAGGATTTTATTAGTGACTCTTATGAAGACTAAGTTTTGATTCAAGTGACAAATAATGATATTTGAAACATGTTACTTTTTTATATTGGTCTAGATTGTTCAATTATGATAGAAGACTTATGGGGATGCTGCAATATAGACCTATAGCTCTACATGACTATTGAGGACATCGAGGGGGTTGAAATTTCTCTAGTAGTGGGACTACGTAAATTATTGTGATGCGTTGCATAGAAACGTGACGATGACTAGAGGTTATGTGCTTAAGGTATGTAGAATTATTAAGGTGACTGAACCTCTCTATGTTTTGATATGAGGTATATGATGATTTGAATGGTAGTTAAAATTTGGTATGTGAAACATTGCATGAAATTAGCTTTAGGTATAATTATATAACTTTAGCTCGATGAGAAAAGTACTATCAAATTTGAAATCAATGCTATCAACTTTGGGTATGACTCATATCTATAAGAAGTGCTTAAATAGAAAGAGAGGAAGCCATAGTTTGAAATATTTGAAGGTGATAATGTGTTGCTAAGAAGATTTTGATACTAGTAACAATTTGAGAGAATAGTAAATGACTAGTATGACTATGATGTTTTCTTAATATTAAGAGTGTTACCTTTGATGCAGTACTGTAACGAATATATGGAGTTTGATAAATTAAGTATGTGTATGTACGATTATATTGGGACGAGACAAATTGATTATGAGTAGCTAAAAATGGAATTCAAAAAAAAAAAAGATGGGCTCGGATGAATGAAAACGTTTGGTAGGAGCACTATGAAAGGAGTATCTTGTATCATTCAACTTTGTTTTCGTTTATTCTTATGTGACTACCTACTTCATTATGGGCATGGTTTAGAGTATTATTCCAAGCTTATTCTCACTCATGTCTTCGCTTTTGTGGACGGATCCTTAGTGGTGAATTGGATAAACCAATCATGCAATTTTTTCTCTTAGTAAGATAGAATTCTTGTATAGACTTGATTATTTCAATTATGACAGATTTAGTATTATTTGGGATAGTTGAAGTATACAGGTGTTCTACACGCACAACTTTGCTTATGTGAATTTATAGAAGAGTTACATGAATACTTATAGTTCTACCGCAATCTTAAGATTTATCTCGTCGTTGAGGTTATGTTCTGGCCATGTATGATTGAATATGAGGAATGTTGGATCTAGCTCTGTGATTCTTAAGGGTTATTTATAGTCATAACTATTGATCTAGTATTTTTTATAGTGTTGTTAGAACATCTGTTTGTTTTAGTATATCATTCTCTAAGTAGTTACTTAATCATTTTCTCCGTTGGGTCAAAAAAAATAATTTGATTCTCTATAATGACCATCCAATGTCTAAGGATCCCATTTTATAACTTAAGCTCATGGAAAGATTTGATTGTGAGAATGAAATCTTAACAAAATCTATATTGATTTGTGCATTAGGAGTGGAATGATTGATTTAGGTTTTCTTTTGATTAAGACCGGTATTAATTTAGAATTTTATCATGGTTATGTGACAAAAAAAAGATTCATCCTAGTTGTTGAGTTATAGCCTAGTGGCTTGTTATTCAGATAGGGTTCATGGGTTAGTATGACTTGAAAATCACTCTTGAATTATAGATTTGCCCAAGTACGATTTTGGAAATTTAGTTCTTATTGGTTGATTTTAATAGAATGATCTAAAAGAGTCCTTCTTTATGTTCGAGGAAGAACATGATTTTTAGTGGTGGATAATGTAATGACCCATTAGGTCATTTTGAGAATTAATCGTCTTGTTTTCTAAAATATTCTTCTCGTAAAGTTTAGATGGGTAAATCTTCATAACTAGTCTAATTGAGGGGTTGAATTATATTTATTTAATACTCTATGCCTTGGTTTATATATAAAAAATAAAGTTAGTGGAACTAATAACTTTCAAAATTTAAATAAATCAGAAAATAAAGAGAAGAAGAACGAGGGTTTGGAAGAGAAATTCCATCGTCACCCTAATAAGTCAATTTCCTTCAGGTAAAGTATATATCCATGATCCAATGTTATTTTACGAATGTGATTGGTAATATATGTATAGTATTTTACTAGATATAGGGGTGGAAAATAAGTAGTGTTGTCATTGGTGGGTGGCGGTTAGGAGTGTTGCAGTGCAGCATTAGTTTTTAAAAATTTCTTTTGGTGCATACACATCATGTCCATTGTATTGATGAAGAATGAGTCCAAAAACATCAATTCCTTTCCCTTGCCAAATTTTGATGCATAGAGAAGTGTTGAGAAATAAATGATTGGAAGTTATGAAGGTTGGGAATAATTTTGTGTGATTCTGTTTGTGGGTGGTGGTGAGTGGCCAGTAGCACTCATGGGTAATTTTAAGTTAATCACTGGAAAAAGAATTCAAGAACATACATGTGAGTACATACCATGATTAATTTTAGAGTTTTTTTGGGTTAAGTAGGGTCATATAACTTGGCTTTGATTTTTGGAATTTTCTTTTAGTTATCATATTATGTTTCAAATTTTAATATATTGAGATAAGTAATTAAACATTAGGTGTAGTGTGTTATATGAGTATTACTAAAGTTATGATGTTGGATATTTAGGACTTGATTATAGAGCGCGGCGTTGTTAGTTTCAAAACTTTATTGTGATTATTTATTCAATTAGATTGTGGTACTTCAAATTCTATTTGGAAGGGAAAAGCTCAAGTGCTTGAATGATCATGATTCAGCTAAGGCAAGTGGACTTTTAAAACTTTGTAATTCTCGTAGAATTCTCAAATTTTCCTTTCTTCTATGTGTGATGCATAAAATATTTATGATACTATGAAAAATGGGATGATTAAAAGTAAATGTGAGTTGGTGTGGTGTTGTAACACTTGAATTGAAAATGTGGTTAAGTGATGTGAATTCTATATTGAGTTACGTGGTTGAGTTTCTTTATTGAACCCGTATATTTGTGATAGTTGAGGTGACTACATGTTATACTAATATTTTGTTGTATTGTGATGCATTACCATCTCCTCTATTATTGACGTTATATTGTGCATATGGACTGATATGAAATTGAGTGTGTGTTGAGATCACTGTTATAATCTAAGTTGGGCACGTGGAGATCGTACGTGCTGGGGATGGTTGATTTTATGACAGTGCGTTGAGATCGTCCACATAAACACGTAGAGACCGTATGTGCCGGTATATGGACCTCGCGAGTCTCCCATGGGTCACAAACCTTCGACTTATTCCTTAGAGGTATTGTGTATATACGATTTATAAATGACTTGACAATTGAGGTATATCATTTTGTGGTATTGCATTGCATCTCATCCTTGCATATTTTCTTGTGGCATGATGTTATTCCTGTGATTGACTATGTTATCCTTTATGAGTTGTGGCTTGTGATTCTTAATTGTGATATTGTCGAAACTATCTTTATTGTGTATTTTGTGTTGCTGGGCTGGGCTGATTTTCTATGTAGGTTATAGTTGTGGATGTCAGTTGGGATGAGAGGAATTTGTGTATTTTATTGGACTTGCCTTATTTTGTTAGTTGACTTGTTGGGTACTTTGTGGTTGGTACTCACCCCTTACTTCTACATTTTTGTAGGTTAGGCGCTCGGATCTTTGCGATACTCTCTCTTCTCTTTTTATCCAAGGCTCTATGTGGAGATTAATGAGGTAGCTATTTGTCATCTCAATGAGCCTCATCCTCCTATTTATGATCTTGTCTACTTTACATCATTTGAGACCAGTATTTTTCTTTCAAATCAATTTTAAAACATTAGAGGCTTATGCACGTGACAACCAGGTTTTAGGGGATTTTAATTAAGTTGACTTATTATCCGCAGTTAAAATTTTCACTTTGTATTATCCTTCTGCATTTTATTGTTATAATTTGATTTTTGGCTAACTTGTCTTCGTGGGATAAGACGAGTGCCATCACGTTCATTTTTGGGTCGTGACACAACAACACTTAAACTCCAAAACACAAGCTCTAAGCATATCCTCAAGAGTTTGGATAATTCTTTCGACTTGGCCATCTGTTTGAGGGTGAAAAGCCCATGATAAGCTTAACCTTGGTACCAAGACCTCTTTGGAAGGATCTCCAAAAGTGAGAAGTGAATTGAGCACCACAATCTGAAATGATAGACAAAGGCACACCATGCAATCTAACCAACTCATGAATGTACAATTTGGCATAATCTTCAGCACTAAAAGTAGTATTTACCGGTAAGAAGTAAGCCGACTTTGTCATTCTATCAACCACAACCCAAATGGAATCAAAATGCTTTCTAGTCTTAGGCAACTCAACCACAAAATTCATATTAATCTCTTCTTATTTCCAAGTATGGATCTCTATATCTTGGGCTAGGCCACCCGGCCTTTGATGTTCGACTTTTACTTGTTGGCAATTATGACAACGGAATACAAACTTAGCAATATCTCTCTTCATACCACCCCACCAAAACACTTTCCTCAAATCTCTATATATCTTTTTAGAACCGAGGTGAATAGAATAGGAAGAATTATGCCCCTCATCTAAAATCTTCTTTCTCAAGTCATCAATACTAGGTACACATAATCTACCTTGGTACCTAAGGTCACCATCTTCCCCTTGGGAGAAAACCTCCACTCTACCATCTCTCAACAAGGCCTTCAAATCAAGCAAGGCAGGGTCAAAATCTTGTTTTGTGTTTACCTCCTCAATCAAGGAAGACTTTGAACCATCATCAACCACTACACCACTATTATCAACTTCATCCAACCTAACCCCCAATCTAGCCAACCGGTGAACCTCTCTAGCTACCTCCTTGCCACTTTCATCAACATGAGTTAGGCTACTCATAGACACTCTACTTAGAGCATCGACCACAACATTAACTTTGTTGGGGTGATAATGCACACTCATATCATAATCTTTAAGAAGCACTAACCACCTTTGTATCAGGTTAAGATCTTTTTGGGTGAATACATATTGGAGACTCTTATGATCGGTAGACACATCAACATGAACCTCATACAAGTAACAACGCCAAATTTTCAAAGCAAATTCCATGGTGGTCAATTTCTAATTACCTCTGTCTTCTTAGGATCCACCTTAATACCATCACTCGACAACACATGACCAAGAAAAACAACCCTTTTCAACAAAAAAAACTCACATTTTTCATACTTTGCATACAATCTCTCCTCCCTCAAGATTTGCAACACCACCCTCAAGTGATCCATATGCTCCTCCTCACTATTGGAATAGATCAAGATATCATCAATAAAAACCACCACAAACAAATCAAGGTAGGGTTTAAAGACCCTATTCGGAAGATCCACAAAGATAGCTAGTACATTAGTCAACCCAAAGGACATCACCACAAAGTCATAATGACCATACCTAGTCCGGAAGACCATCTTTGGAATGTCACACTCCCTTACTTTCATTTGGTGATACTTGGACTGAAGATCAATCTTAGAGAAGCGACTAGCCCTTTGAAGTTGGTCAAAAAGACCATCAATCCTTGGTAGAGGGTACTTATTCTTTATAGTAACCCTAGTAAGTTGTCGGCAATCAATGCATATTCAAGAGAACCATCCTTCTTCTTCATAAACAACACCGGTGCACCCCAAGGTAACTGACTAGGCCTTACAAAAACTTTTTCCCAACAAATATCTCAATTATTCTTTCAACTCCTTTGAACTCCACTGGGGCCATATAGTAAGGGGAAATAGAGATAGATTGAGTGTCAGGAAGAAGGTCTATACAAAAGTCGATTTCCTTTTCGGAAGGAACACCAGGAATCTCATCGGGAAGGACATCTTGGAACTTATTAACCACCGAAACTGACTCTAAAGGAAGGACTTTAGACTCAACATCCCTAACCTCACAAGATGATAGAGACAACCCTCATTGATGAATCTACCCTTGACCACCACATCACAATTTTCCCACTTAAGGACGGGCTCATCAGCGAATTGGAATTTCACCCTATGGGTTCTACTATCAATAGAAGCATAATATGCATGCAACTAATCCATCCCATGAATGACATCAAAATTTACCATATCTAATTCAACAAAATCACAAGGCAAGATTTTATGCAAAATGAATAGGGGACAATTTCTATAGACTCTTCTAGCAATAATGGATGCACCAACGGGAGTAGATATATTATAGGTTCACACGCAATTCTGGGCTAATATGAATCTTTTGGAAATAAAAGAAATAATAAAAGAAAGAGTGGCACTCAGGTTTATCATAACATACACATCAAAATAAAAAATCTTTAACATACCTGTAAAGCACCATGCCAAGTCTAGTAAGCCCTAGAGGGGTATGGTTGGGAACATCGACAGTCATCCCCATAATCCTTAGAAACCCATGGACAATGTCCCTAGTCATGATCCTTTGCACCACTCTCAAAACATGCACTCGAACCGGCCACATAATCTCTCGGATAGTACACTACACATTTGTGACTCGTAGGGGAAAATTCAACACCAACACCCTTGCCTTTCCCTTGAACAAACGGACAGTTAGGAATCTTGTGGCCTATCTTGCCGCACCCAAAGCATGCATCCATGTTTCTCCTACATGTGCCACTATGGTTTCTCCCTCATTTTAGGCCCTAGGATGAGTCATTCCTCCACTGCCACCAAGCTTAGCTTATAGAAGCCTACCTTCAATTTGAACTCTTCTTCCTTCTTCCTTTGAGGCCACCGGGCAATCTCTCATCTTATGCCCATCACCACCATACTTGAATCAATCCGCAATTCTCGCCAAACACTTTCCTTGATGTTTCCTACCACACTCTTGACAAATGGTAAAAGGGATCCTCACCTTTTCGTATGTAGGCACCATTAGTCTAGTAGAAGATGA
>JAPFFP010108123.1:0-13741 GCA_026153255.1 Solanum medicagineum
CATAGATGGTAGGGTGAGACAACCATCAACCAATTGAGGGGTTGATACCTCAATCACCATGGATGGTAGGGTGAGACAACAATCAATCAGTTGAGGGGTTGACACCTTAATCACCACGGATGGTAGGGTGAGACCACCATCAACTAATTGAACGATTTATACCTCAATCACCATGGATGGTAGGGTGTGATAACCATCAAGAGGTCTCTTACTACATATGTCATATGTTTTATATAAGCATGTTTTACTCAAGCATCATTCATGCATGCCATATTGCTATATGTTCATCCATTGTCCAACTATGCATTTCGATTATGTTGCCTATCTCTTATTGCATTGCATCCTACATAGTACATTCAAACATACTAACGCATACTTTATGCCTACATGATGTTACCATGTAAGAACCGATACTTCTCATGATCATCCTTATCCTCCTCGTGGCTAGTACTACCTTCACCAAAGCAAGTTTAGTGAGTCCTCAACTCAAGGGATGATGTCTCTTGTTCTTATGCTATGTAAAGACTCTCATTGTCTATTTGTATACTTTTGACTAGTAGGGTGATCCCGGAAAGTTGTCTTGGCCCCTGTTCAATTCTAAATGTAGAATGTTGCTGGACAATATATGTAATGATGCTGTGAGTTTTGTGTCTCTTGACTCTTGTATGTTCTAATGCTATGAAAGACTTCCCTTAGTCCCTTTTACCCTTGTTTCTATTCTCTATTATTGTTCAATTGCTTCCTCGACCAATGGTATGTAATGATATGTTAAGAAGCTTGCTTGGGGTTTCTTTAGGTTCTCCATTCGCCATGTCACGTGTAGGCCCTAGGCTTGGGTCATGACAATAACCATAGATAATATAAGTTGAAAACATGCAATTTTCATACGATAGGAATAATGGGCTCGATGGATGAAAGGATCCAATGGATGAAACCCACATACCTAAATTTGGGGATTCCATGGTGTAGACTTGAAGGAGAATTGAAGCTTGAATGGAGTTCTTGAGATCCAGAATTAAACTTGGGACACTTGAATTTGGATGAAATATTTGGTTAAGTCTTGGAGAGGGTTTTGAGAGTGTCTTGAGTGATATAGAGTTGAAAAATGGCTAATTGTTGTTGTTGTTACGCATAAATAGACATGGTGCCAAGGCCCCAACATCTTAGGCCAAAAAAGGAAAATTAAGGAAGTGCAAACGCACCTCCGTTATTGGTCCACGTCGTGTAGGCATCGCGGACCTTTACTGTTTTTTGAAATTTTGGCGAAAACCATTTTTCGCTATGGGTATTCTTAAAATAGGGTTATATCTATCTCCCCCTCATTTTTTCCACTCGATCAAGAATATGAAGTTGGTTTTTTGATACCACGCACGGATTTTGAGATATATGAGAAATAGAATTATGGGCATTTCTGAAGCACATTATTGAGGCATTTTTGGGGCGTTTCAGGAGCCATAGTACCTAAAACATAAACACATATACACCATGGTTAGCCCACAAATCAAGAATTGAAATGCAAAATTCATCTGAGTTCTGTGCAGTAGGGTTGTACAAAGACCCCTTTACGAGTCGTAGTGAATACTACGAGTTGTAAGAAGCTTTCGTGGACTAGTGATTCAAACAAATTTTTGCTACTGGAAAAGCCTACGAGACCAGGTATGACTCGTAGAGTGGTTTACAAGTAGTAGATTAGGGTCACAGAGGATTTTAGTGAGTAATCAAATTCAGGTAGGGGTCTACAAGACCTTTACGAGTCATAAAGTGATCTACGACTCGTAGAAGGTCTTCTGTGATGGATACTTGAAACATAAATTTTCTAGAATTATGCACGAGGGGTAATTAAGACTCATAGATTGCTTTACGGGCCGTAAAAGCCACTCGTAAATCAGAAATCTCAGCCACCTGAGTTTCTAAGTCCATGACACGCACCCCAAAAGACATTTTTAACCAACTATGTATTAGCATTGAATGAATAATACAAATACTAACATGATTAGCACAAAACAACCATTTCCCCTAACATACATTAAACATACACACCCCATCGAAAAAGATTAAGCATTTACTATCCTATGGGTCCGGCCATTCCTATTTGATTTACACAAAATCATATATCTATGTCTTCACCCACCAATTCAAATCATTCAATATCATTCAGTCACCCATGGTGGCTGGTTTAATAGGCATAAAAAATGAACATTTATAAAAGCCAAACTACCCAATTTCGAATTCAATTAACAATTCAACTAAGGGCAACCCAATTTCCCATAACACAATTAAAATTCAAGAAGGATTTCGTGTCTAAACATCATGCCCTACAAAGTTTCAAATCAATCAACTAAATGAAGGCAACTTAAGGATTTTAATTAAATCGAAAACTAACCAAGAATTGGAATTGAAGTGAAGAAAATGAAGGAGAAGACTAGAAAGAGAAACCCTAGGTCGCCGGAATCTCACCGGAAAATGGGTCACGGTGGTTGGAAATCAGAGGGGTGTTTAGGTAGGTTTTGTAATTTTTGGTCAAAATGGGGTCAAATTTTATTGACCCCTCTATTTATACTTTTACCGGGTTAACTGAAAATTAACTGGGTCTGGGTTTACGAAGCCTCGATTATGAGTCGTAGTTAGTTCTATGGCTCGTAAATCATGTTTTCGTAAAACCCTCAACACTTAGCAAATTTCAAAAAACATACCTGCAGTCCACGAGCCCTATTCACGACTCATAGCTTGATCTACGAATAGTAAAATTGGCTCATGGAGTGGATTGAATGTTTTTCATGCTCACTAGAAATCTCTACGAGATTGGGTACGAGTCGTAAATTGATTTACGACTCGTAGACCCAGTCGTAGAGACTCAACATGATGCTCTTCTCAGCCCAATTGCCGATCTAGTCCTGTACCTGCATACTCTTCACAAAATACATTGTTACCCTATATGCAACCAACTCATTATGTGAAATTACAATCAAAACAAAACAAATTGACTACCTATGAATCCAAGAATGAAAATACACCTGTAACTATGCTATTACATCAAAAACCTTGGGTTGCCTCCCAAGTAGCGCATGATTTATTATCATAGCACGGGTTAGGCAAATTCGTTACTCAGACTTCACCAATTGCCCAAAATTCACTGGTGAGCTAATATAGATGCTTCATGGACGACTGATGTCAAAGACAACTTCTTCGTCATTCAATAAAAACCTGAGTTAGTGGCTAAGAATGGTCTTCCCAAGATGATTGGGATGTTGAAGTCGACCTCACAATCTAGAATCACAAAGTCTGTAGGGAATATAAATTTCTCCACTTTAACCAACACATCGTAAAGTATACCTACAGGCTTCTTCACAATCCACCATTAACAACCGCATGCTAGTAGGAGTAGCGGCTCCTAATCCAAGCTTCTTGTAGACTGCAACGGGCATCAGATTGATGCTAACAACTAAGTCACATAGTGCCTTTGCGAAGTCCATATCTCCTACAGTGTATGGTATAGTAAACGCAGCTAGATGTTCATGCTTCTGAGCTAAAGACTTTGTAGTGATAACACTGCAATGTTGAAGCTCTTGAGAAAGCTCCTGACTCATAGTGCGCTTTTTGGTGACCAAGTCCTTCATATACGTTGCATAGCTTAGAATTTTCTCCAAAGCCTCAATAACAGGATGTTGATAGATAGTTGCTTAAGCATGGAGAGAAAGTGCTTGAACTTGCCTTCCTCTTCCCTCTTTTTAATTCTTTGAGGGAAAGGAGGAGGGGACCTAGGGACGGGCTTAAACTTCTAAAGAGCTTCAGCTGCTTCACTCAGTGCATCCTTGCCATGGTCAACTCCTTTATCCCCATCTGTAGCTGCAACCATCTTCTCACAAACATCTTCCTCATCAACCAGCATAGGAGGATCAATAGGGCTCTTGCCATCCCTAGTAGTAACCGTTATACACTGCCCTTCATTCTTAGGATTTTGCACTGTGTTGCTAGGCAATGTATCCATCCCTTTGACGCTGATTCAACTAAGTTGACACTTGATAAAATTGTTGTTTAAGTTGTTTGATAGCCAAGAAATAAGACTCTATTTTTTTTATGCTTGAAATATCTGATTTCGTGCACCTTAGAGTCTCATCCTATGTCTCAACCTTCTTCAATAGGCGGTCAAACATCTCCTCAATTCTGGAATTGCTTTTAGGGGTCACGGTTCTGTGGTGGCACATAAGGATCATTTCTGAAGCCTACTCTATGACTCCAATATACATCTGGACCCCTATTCCTACATAGTAACCACCATGTTGTCCCTAAAAGCTCCATCTCTACCATAGTTCTGACCTTACTTTCCTTGTTCTTGGCACTAATAGTCCTGATTAGACCCTTGGGTGTTAGTCTGGAAACCCCCAGTCTAATAATTCACAAATATGTGTCCTCCTCATAGTATGGCACCTCGTACATAGGTGCACGTAGAGGTTGGTGAACCACTGTGTTCACTCTCTCTTGGTTCTGCTTGATTACCACAACTATGCTTGTGCGAAGCTTAGCACTCTGACCCCACACTAACAATGTATAAACTCTTTATGGAAGCTCTATCCGGTTGCCCCCATGCACGATTTGTCTTGACCACTTGCTCCATCCGCTTTGAAATCCTAGCAAATGGTTGATCTAGAAATACCCCCCCCCCCATGATAATGTCAACACAATCTTTACCATTCTCATCAAGGACACGATAGAAGATCTCCACCAAGGCATCATCAACTACCTTGAGGTCAGGGAGGCTCCTCAGGGATTTAGTAAAGCGCTCCCAAGTAGTGCTTATCAAATCACCAGGAAGTTGCTCGAATTTGTTGATCTAGTCCTTCAACATAAGCTTCTTCGATCTAAGGAGGTACCTCTCCAAAAAGGCCTTCTGTAAATCTACCCAGCTAGTGGTTGAACTCTGTGGGAGCTCAAATAGCAACAACGCAGCATTGCCTGTAAGAGACAATGGGAAGGCATGAAGTTCCACAGCATCCATAGACAGATTTTGTGTCCCTATCATACTCTTAAAAACAAATGCCACATTGTGCAAGTGACTATGTGGATCCTCTAATGCTAAACCCGCAAATAGCCCATGGTTCTACAGCATCTGAAGTAATCCACTAGAGAGTGTGAACTTGGTATCTGCCGGTAGTTGTTGCAATACAATAGCTCCAGTCACATCCATAGCCATGGGGTTCAACCTATACTGATTCCATTGGAAAGCATTGGCGTCGAACTCCTGAGGCTGTGGAATGTCCTCCAAAGGAGGTGGGTTCTCATTCCTATCATCATCATTATTGTTCCAATTCAGGGCTGCACTGGTAACATGTTAGTGTTATTTTGGGCCATTCTTTTTGCAGTTTTGTGGATCTCAAGATCAAATGGGGTTAAAGGCTTGTCTTGACTTCGAGTGTTGGGCATACACTACTTGGTACACCCTTCAAAGAATTAAAAGCAAAAACAAAAGTAAAATAAAGGGAACTAAGGATTAATACTCGAGTTACTAGTGAATTCAACTAAGTCTAGCTGTAATCCCCGGCAACGGCGCCAAAATCTTGATGTTGCCCAAGTTAGATCTCCTTTTTATAGGATAAAGAGGTCTCTGTCAAGAAATAGAACCTAACCAAGGTAAGGGTTGAACCCACAGGGAATACATAGACTCAATACAAATTCACAAATACGCAACTCGGTAGTTAACCAACTCAATTCCCTAAAAGGGGGGTTTGCAATAATCAATAAGAAAGTAAACTAAGCTAACCATCACGAGAGAAAAATCAATATAGAGAGCAACTAGGGTATTGTGTTTCCCATGATTCCCCAACTCAGTATCACCAGATAACCTAATTCTTGTCTAGTGTATAGAATGCAGGACAGTAATTTAAGTTCACCAAGCCCTTTGGTCAAAGGTGAGAGGCAAATTTCACTATGTGACTTGGCCCATCTCCATAGTGTGCATTTCTAACCATTACCTATTAGTGTTAGTACAACCTCTCATTGGCCCAGTTAGGTTGATTAGACAAGAAAACATCAATCGAATCCTTTCAATTAATATCTTTTCCTATTCATTACTACCTTGGTCCAATCAGTAACACTAGGTCGGTTCTAATGTTTGCCACCACTAGAAAACATGCAAAATAAATAAAGTTAATTAACACATGCATATATATCTTCCAAGAATTGCAAATTATACAGTTTTACTTTGTTAATTCTTCATGATTCCCACAACACTAGTTATGGAATCACAAGCTTGAAGATTAAATTGAAGCACAAATGTTCTCAAAGACTCTCTCACAATATGTTCTCTCCAAGTATTGAGTTCTCTGAGTACAAACCCTAAAACTACTGATAAGTGAAGCCTCTCCCTGAATAGTGTCAAAACAAACCTATTTATAGTAATTACAAATAAGTCCTAAAAAATAAGGAAAATTGGTTGGCAAACTCCACGAAAGCACTCCACGACTCGTAATGTCTTCTACGGCTCATAGTCGGGGTCTTGTAATCAGCTACTGGAATTTAACTTCTCTTTTATGAGTCCCTTTTATGACTTGTAATGTGGTTTATGACTCATAAAGGGGTTCCGTCTCATGAATTTCCTGCAAGTCCACTTCTCTGATCCTCAAGGCACGAAAAAAGGTCTATGACTCGTAACTTTCTTCACGACTCCTATGCATGTCTCGTAGACTTCAGCTTTAGCAATCTGCCCCTTACTGGAAATCCTCACGAAACCTATCTATGACTCGTGAACTGGACTGCAACTTGTAGATAGTCTCGTATAATAGCAAAAACTAACAACTTCTGCAATTTTTCCCAAAATCATGGCCAACCTATAATCCTACAAATCTAAACATAAAAACACATAAAAATGACAAATATCACATTGAGAGCACACAAAATCTTAAGTTCTAAGTATAAAAGTTTTGTATTTTGGTGCACATGAATGATCCCCCAATGGTAAACTCACAAATAGCCCACAATTCTGTAGCATCTGAAGTAACTCACTTAGACTATGGACTTTGTGTCTACAAGTAGTGGTAGAAACATAATAATCCTAGTCACCTCCATTGCCATAGGATTGAACATGTACTGATTCCACTAGTAAGCATTGGTGTTGAAATCCTGAGGTTGTGAAATGTCCTCCAAAGGTGATGGGTTCTTGTTCACAGCATCCTCGTTATTATTCCTATTCAGAGCTATATTGTCCACAATGTTGGTGCTGTCTTGGGCCATCCTTCTTAGCGTTTTGTGGATCTCTAGATGGAACGGAGTTAAGAGATTGCCTTGACTCCAAGTATTGGGCATACACCACACCTACACCCTAAAAAGAAAAAAACCAATAAACAAAAGCAAAATAGAGGAAAGTAAGGATTAACACTCAAATTACTAATGAGTTCACTAAATCTAGTTGTACTCCCTGGCAATGGCACCAAAATCTTGATGTTGCCAAAGTAACACCTCCTTTTAAAGGGATATAGCGGTCGCTATCAAGATATAGTACCTAACCAAGGTTAGGGTCGATCTCACAGGGAATACGTAGACTCAAAAAAATTCACCAATTTGCAATCCAAATAATTAATCAACTTAATTTCCCATAGGGAGGGTTTGCAATAATCAATGAGAAAACTAAACTAACTAACTACCGTAGAATAATCAATGAGAAAACTAAACTAACTAACTATCGCAAGAGAGAAAAATTAGGGTATTGTGTTCCCCATGATTCCCTAACTTAGTATCACCGGATAATCTAGTTCTTGTCTAGTGTATACCATGCAGGACGGTAATTTAAGTTCACCAAGCCCTTTGGTCAAAGGTGAGAGGTGAATTTCACTGTGCGACTTAGCCCATCTCCACAGTATACATTACTAACCATTACTTATCAGTCCCAGTACGACCTATCCTTAGCCCAGTTTGGTTGATTAGATAAGAACACATCAATCAAATCCTGTTAATTAATCCTTTTTACTAATCATTACTACCTTGGTTCAGTCAGTAACACTAGGTGAGTCTTATATTTGCCACCATTATAAAACATGCAAAATGAAGAGAATTAATTAACACAAGCATATACACCTTCCAAGAATTATGAATTATCTGGTTTTACTTGGTTAGTTCTTCATGGTTCCCACAACACTAGTTGTGAATTTAGTTACTAATGTTATGTGTAGATGCATAAATATGAATTGTGAAGACATAAATAAATACTTACATAATAGATTTAAGAACAAGCAATCCAATGTCAATAAGATTCACAAACTTTAAGCTCAAATTCAACCACATGTGTTCTCAAAGACTCTCATACAATTTTCCCTCTCAAAATATTGAATTCTCTCAGTACTAGGTAAAAACTTATCAAAACTACAGAGAATGTATGAAAAATAACCTAAAATACCTTTCTATAATAATTGTAATTCAAATCCTAAACTTAGGATAACTGGTCAGCACGCCACACGAAAGCTCTTTACGACCCGTACTGAAGTTTGTAGCCCATAATTGGGGTCTCATACATTGTTGCTGGAAAACTAGACTTCCTCTTTATGACACCCCTTTATGACTCACAAAATGGTTTACGACCCATAAGGGGGGTCTCATCTAATGAACTTCAGAAAGTCTTGATTCTTTAATCCTCAGGGCATAAAACATCTTCTACGACTCGTAAGCTAATATATGGCTCATTTGTATATTCATAGAATCAACTTAAGAAATCTTCCCCTCACTGGAGATCTTCACAAAATCTTCCCTATAGCCCGTAGAGTAGTTTACAACCTGTAGAGGGTCTCATATAATAACAAATTTGTAGCAGCTTCTGTAACTTTCTCCAAAATCATGGCCAACTTGTAATCCTACAAGTATAAACACAAAAATACACAAAACCAAATGACATTGCATTGAGAACACACAAAATTCCAAGTTTTAAGCATCAAAAGTGTTGTGTTATGGCAACACATCAGAGCCTCATAGTTAGGCTTCGTAGTCACTTACTTGTTTGGTTGTAACTGTGTACTGTACTATGGAATATGTTGTTAAGGTTGGAGCGTTGTAGTACCTATATCTACATGTTAGCTGATGCTTAAATTTTATTAGGGTTGTGAATACTTCTGATAAATATTATAAAGGCGAGAAAGGTTGTGCCTGAGATAAGCTAAGCATTGATGCGACCTTTAGACATGTATTTTGATTATTTAACTATTGGCTTGACTTGTTCGGCTTCCTGATACTAATGATTATGCTATACTTAGTATGATTCTAGTTACTTAACTCTATGTTATGATTATACCTATTAGAGGCCAAATGTAACCCTATACCTTATGATTTGTATGTATGATCATTCGGTACTCAACTGCTAGAGTGGGTAGTTTGATACTAGTGTTGCATAGTATTTGAGAGGCCAGCTGTTAGTTATACCCCTAGCTACACCTTGTGCCTCTATGATTATGATTCTATTATGGTGATTTTGCTGATATACGATTCTCCTGATTCTTTAGTGATTGGACTGTGAGATGAATGTTAGTCCTGAGGGTTTATTTGGGTTGTCTATTGATGGTTGGCATATTTTTGCGTTATCAGTTGAGTTGCCTATTGATCTGCCTTAGGGACTTGTTATAGCTATTAGTTGCATTATTTATCTTATCGCCTATTGGAGTATGGGTTCCGAGCTTCTTATCCCTAGATCATGTATTGACATAATTGAGGGTTTCTTTTATTAGTGGGGGATCAGGTTTGGTGATTCTCCAAGATTGTGATAGTCAGACAGATTGATATTGTCGAGCAAGCTTAGGTTGATATCTGGGGTATGGATTGGTTCGCTCCTTATAAGTTGTGGTAGATAAGTAAGCCAGATTACCACCTTTGCTATACTTAATACATCTCCAATATCATAGTAGAGGCTCATTATCGGGGCATTAGTGGGAATTCTTTCGTATATGCAGGTTCATAGATTGGACCGATCGAATGTTTAATACATTTGTTCATGCTTATGATATGATATCATAGGACCTACTAGGGTGGTTCTTAGAGTTGTGAGATCTTAGATATGTTCCTGCTGATCTCCAGGTTATTGTCAGAGAGAGGGGTGAGATTGTGCTAGAGGGGAGGTTAGGTTTCCATTGATTGAGGTTTTGGATGGAGGATATTTCGAAGAGTGTACCCAGACCTGAGGTGGTTATTATGAGTGGCTAATTATGTTGGTTGGGCTGACTATTGCCCTATTGTACCATGGATTTAATGACTTATATGTACTGCTTTTATTTATTGTGGTAACCTGCGGATGACCCTATTTGGGGTTTATTTGTGCAGTACTACCAGACTATGATTGATTTGCTAAACGTTAGCATTGCAAAAATTTTGGCAATAGAGGTGATATGTGCTAGATTGAGTTGTGAAGATCGAGTATGAATCATATACTGTTAACCGCGGTAGTTTCGGTTATCTAGGTTAAGGCCACAAGTGGAAATTAGGAGTACTTTACCTCCATCATCCATTGTACTCAATGTATGACTGAACGATAATAATTACTAAGGAATGTGACTGGGCAGTGATATATTTGTGGCTGGATATAAAGAAGGGTATATAGATTATTTATTCTATTCTGAGTATCTGCAGTCATGATGAGACTACTTGTAGTTGTTGCGTTAGTAACCTGTTATACTAAGATGATGTCCTTACTACTTATTACACTAGTGACTGTTATGTTTCCAGGCCCGGTGGATTAAGCAGCAAGGGAAAGTGGTTTAAACCCTACGTGTGAGTGTAAGTATATTGGCTATTATCTGTAGTTATTTGGCTAGCCTGTGAGCCATTATGGTTGATTTATGGGAATTTCTTATATGAGGGGATTAGGAATAGAGTGGTAGCCATATATGTAAAACATGATTACAGTTATGAACAATTATGATTATTCAGATATTTAATAACGTGTTAAGGGGAAGTTATACCTAGCCTATTGATTTCCTGGTACATGCTAGCTGACTGAGCTATAGGGATGAGTGATTGATCATTGAGGATCGCTTAGAGATTGCTATATTGATTCTCTATTATCATAAGATGGGTTGTTATGCTTCTGGTTAGTTGAGATTGTGAGAAAGGTTGTTGCACTCTAAGCATGCTTATGATCTTTATATTAACTGGTCAATGTGAGTTCAAGGTAAGGATCCCTATGTGGTTCGAATTGGAGTCTCCAGGTATGCCTGTATTCATACTTTCATGGACAAAACTCTTATTAGTGGAGGATGTTGTAATGACGCTCCAAGTCATTTTTATGATTTTGCAGTCAGGTTATTAATTTTAGCATGTGTATAGTGACCTTGGGCCATTAGTTATTTGTTGTGATGGTTATTTTTGGGTTATTTTTTGGAGTTATATGGAGTTTTGAGTTCACCGAGAGGTTAAACCTGCAAAATGAGTTTTCGAGTAAAGTTCTAGTAAATGTCCTCGAAGCAGAATTGTGATGGTTCCATCAGCTACAAAATAGTAGAATTAGGCTAGGAGTATTTCTGGTGTAGTTTATATCGTGGTTAGAAAATTTAGCCACCTCAGTCAACGCCCTCATGAAACGTGTACCGAATAAAACTTTTGATAACGTGGTTAGCTTTGGAACGTTGAGTTTGGTCTATGACAACCCTTCATTTTATATCGGGGACTTTCAAATGCGATTTGACTCCTTGGGAGCTTTCTAATAAAATTTACATATAAGTAGGTGGGACCCACATCAAATTGTAATGTTCTCTAGTGGAAATTTCATCTATGTCATTTGATCCAAAACATCAAAATTATTAGGGGTACATAGTTTATTTGTGAAAATCGGAGTTCGAACCAGTCTGAAACATCGAAAAAAGGAATTGAAGGATTAATAGAAAGAGGGGAGATGATGTGGCAACTCTATGGGCTGCCACATGGTGCGATATTATGCTGCCACATGCCAGTGAGGTGTCAACAGGATGATAACATATATATATATACACACCTTTTCTAGGGAGTTGGTTTATGTCCAGCACATGGTTGCATTAGGCGCTATCCTTTGTAGCAGCTTGGCTGCAATATGATTCTGGGCAAGCAACCTCTTTATAATTACCTAGCCTCTTGGGCCTTAGCTTAAGTTACGCCGATGCTGCCCTATGAGTTGCTTTACATAGAGGAGGGCCTAGTAAGGGTCTAATAGGGCTAATGTTATGGGAAAGGTATGTATTTTGACTTAACTCTTATTTGTATGAGCATGTTGCCTGATACTACTGCGATATGCTTGCTGTGAGGCTGTTTGTTTATTATATGTTGTACTGCAGCTAGATTTTGGTATAGATATGATTCCGTTGGGCTTGATTGTTTTTATACTTGTAATAGTACTGTAGTTGCCCATGCTTTACTAATCCCTTGGGGTTGGCTGGACAGTGTCATATTTGCCCTGATTGGGAATGACTCCATACTAATCTGTGGCATATACACTCTGGTATACTATTGTTAGTCATAGTGCACTGGTTCTTCTTTTTCTTACCTGACATTGGGGTTACCAGTTACGATCTAAGGGAGGTGATGGCTATGTTTGATTGGGTTGTATGGTTCTTGCCTTGAGGGACTGTATGACTTTGAAGATATGGATCCGAATAGACTAGGATCGGGTTGACTGTTCCTATTCTTCGCGACTTGGATGACGCCTCCTACGGTCTAAGTCTCCGGTGACCATGTCTGACTGTCTAAGACCTTGGGTGATGCACCCTATGGTTTGAGTCTCCAGTGGCCTTGTCCAAGTGTCTGAGACCTGGGTATCGACTCCGAGGTCTTAGCAACTACTAATACTCTAGGTCGGGGACCCTATTGGCTACATTTTGGGTCTAAGACACTATTAATTGTTCAGAGAGATATGACACATTGATTGCTTTGGGTCTAAGACCTTGTTGATTATGTTAGGGGGATTCTTTCTCCTGCGAGATATTCATCCCATTGTTATATTATTTTGGGTCGAGGACCTAGTGGTTATGTGGTATTTTAGGTCGATGAACTAATGGTTATAAGGTACTTTAGGTCGAGGACCCGACTAATTACTTGTGGATCAACACACTGATTCACACCCTAATTGTGTGTGGGTGTACCTTCTAGGCTTATGGGGTCTCAGGGGAATTCATGCTTAGATATTAGGTCCTTACACCCATGTATAGTCGACATGTGATCATGTGAAATGGGGAGTTGGGTTCTGTTATGATTTGGTTGACCGAATTGTGTGCTGGTGTACCTTTAGGGCTTATGGGGGTCCAATTAGTGTACATGCATAGGTATTAGGGCCTTACACATGCGTGCAACTCTACGTCTTAGTTGGGGTTAGTTATGGTATAGGCGTACTCAGTCTTCATCAGTTTATTATTGTTCATCACTTGGGTTGGTTCAGTTTCTCATTGTCCATTATTTGGGTTGGTTCAGCTGAGGGATCAAGAATTTCCCAGACATGTTATTTCCTTGATCTAAGTTCAGATTTGCTAGACTTGTTACAGCTCTTTATATTTGAGTCTTTTAGATTTACTATATTTCATTTAGTCAGCTGATGATGCCCACTAGGTGCCTGTTACTGGTACTCACCCCTCCATCTCTACATTTACCCATAGTGAAGGTCTAGGTACTGCCTGCAATAATTGAGTTGGGAGCTTATGAGCATTTCAAGAGATCTTGGTGAGCATTAGCAGCCCAAGATATTTTGCAGTCTCCTTCTAGTTGATGGTCGTCTATTGTATTTAGATGTTGGCCCTGTACTCTATAGTTATGA
>JAPFFP010108134.1:0-18939 GCA_026153255.1 Solanum medicagineum
CCCTTCACTCCTGGAACCAAACTGATTCCTTCTAGGCCCCTGAAGTTGTGGTGGAGCGCTGGCTACAGAGTAGGAGGGTGATGGCCTGGGCGGTCTACTAGAAATCGGAGGTCTAAAGTCACCTTGGGATGGGTAAACTGCCTCGTAGATCTGGCTCTTTTGGCCTATCCCCGTTCCCACTCTTGTGTTCTTCTCCTTTGTCTCTGGTCCTCTAATTTCTGTGGGAAAGCCTGCATTTTTGCTATGTCCATATCTTTGTTCAATGAAGCAATGGTGCAGTCTTTGACCAGATACGTATCCAACCTATATATATATCGGTAAACTCTATCTGCCATGGTAGCAACTACATTAGGAGCATACCTCGCCAGGGAATTAAATTGGAGGTTGTACTCCCTCATGCTCATGTTCCCCTGGTGAAGATTTAGGAATTGATCTGCACGAGCCTCCCGGATCTCTAATGGCAAATAGTGATCAAGAAATGCCTCTTTGAACTCTTCCCAGGTAGTTGAAGGTGCATCTATACCCTTAGATTGCTTCCAAGCTTCATACAACAATATATCCACACCTTTCAGCCTATACGTCGCTAACTCAACTTCTTCTATACCACTGACATGCATAATGTCTAAGGTACGCTGAATTTGATCAATAAAGTCCTGGGGGTCTTCATTAGGATCTGACCCAGAAAGGCTGGAGGGTTTAAATTAAGAAAATCACATATCCTTGTGCCAACTACCTTATTTGTAGCACTTTGATCTTCCTGCTTTTGACCTTGACCAGCAACTATACGGGTCAATAATTGGACTGCATTTCTCAAATCTTATATAATAGCATCAATAGGTGGCTCTAGGGGATTTTCACTGCTCTCTGGTTCATTAGGAACTGGAGGAGTTAGAGATGTCTGTGATAAAGACTCCTCTCAAACTTCATCTCTTTGTCTTACCTGGCTGGGTATACCAATCACTACTTCTATTCCCTTCCCTTTACCTTTATTCTGCCTTGTTTCTGGCATACTTGCTGTATTTAGAATTAGACATAATGCACCTATTACACTTGAATTTATAGCACGATCTAAAGAATGGAAAGAAATCAACAACTCCTAAATGCCAAGTATCCTCCTGCTTATAAATATGGTGCACAGCACATCGATAAACAAGAATCTACATAGACACGGCTTTGTAGACTCCCTAGGACGACCCGCTCTGATACTACTTCTGTCATGCCCCAAAGTCTCGTTAGGGCGGACCGGCACCCATTGCTGATAAGGCTCGGGAGATCAAACCTGTAACTATGCTCTTTCTATACGTATTATACATGATTTCTACCTTTAACATTCCTTAAAGCAGATAAATAGTGATAGTAAGCCAAAAGGAAAAGCATATGACTAGGCCGTTGGGGCCACGGTGTCTAAAGTATGAGACATGACTTCACTTTTACTTTACATAGTCTACAAGGCCTCTAAATAACGAAGAACATCTGATAAGGGTCGGGACAGGCCCCGCCTTAACTAACTATACAATATAAACATAAGCTCTACACATATACAAAGCCCCGAAGCAACCTGGAGCTTGGTGATAGTAGCTGAATATCCTGTACTCCTACTGGGGAGATCTACTAGCACATGCACCTGCAGCATGAAATGCAGGTCCCCCGCAAAGGACATCAGTACGAGATAATGTACTGAGTATGTAAGGCAGGATATACTGTATGTGATATAACAACTCAAGTGAAACTGTACACTGATGTAGCATAAGCGACCACCTTTAGTTATACTGTGGGATTCTGTACTTTATGTCCTTTATATTACTTTACCTTTACTATAAAATCTTTACTGTAAAATCTGTGGACAGCTGTAATGCAAATGACCAACTGATCAGTGGTGAGACTGTATTGGGTTTATCGCTGGCTAGGTTATACTCAACCCCTCGGGCTACTCCCCCCCCCTTTTATAGGATCGTCCCCTGTCTAGGTTATACTCAACCCCTCAGGGCTACCACCTACCAGAACTGTATCGGGATCGTCCCTATGCTAGGTTCTTTCGAACCCCCTCGGGCTACCACCCATCAAAACTGTATACTTATCTTTTAATTACCTTTGAGATGGTTCTTTTGGTGGTCACAATATTGGAACTATAAGACTGTATATGTAGCATATGACATGCAGATGATCATACAAGACAATATGACAATGATAAGAGTATACTACACAAATGATGAAATGCGTACGAAATGGGACAACTCGTGAACTTTATTTTGTAACAGGAACTCATGTAACTAGGTATTCATGTACATATGCAGATTTGAAGATGACTATATATGGCAGCAAGTAAACATATGAAGGAGTAGAGACACGGTTAATAGTTGTGTCGGAGTTGGTAGATGCCTTTATGTACCAAGGAAGTATCTATGTTTCATGCCAAACGATACGGAATTAAGTAACCCTACATACCTCATCGTCGGACCTTGTTACTATCTCAAGATAACCTTCCCTTCGTCCAAATACTCATCTACAACATAGAAGAGGATAAAACTAGCATTAGAAGCCAATGAATACATCTTGGCATCTCAATCACATAAGAAAACAATACACGTGCAGAAGCGGGTGTTTATAAACCTGAGCGTATTCCTTTAACCTTTCTGCCCTTAATCGTATTTTCTACTACACATTAGTATGTACACATCATATACAGCCTATTTTATGTCCATAAAAGCCTTACAATAGCTCACAAAGCACAACACATCACAATTCAACACAATCTATAAACGGACAGCATAACGTTACCTTCCTTCGCTACATTTCGATGTTGATAACTCCAAACCTATTCCAACTTTAACCAAACTATTCCAGTAACATTTACACATATAAAAAGTTCTCAAACATTCCTGTAACATATCTTAAAAAGTCATGAAGGACGTGAGCTAATAGTTTTACACACAACAGCCTGCAAATTCCAATCAACGTGACGCTTAAGAATACTCGATAAGAAGCGCTTGTTAAATGAAACCAAAACCAGGGCAGCAACCTTAGGGTGATGTTAATAACTCAACTCATGTTAACAACACCAAGTTCTCTTCATAATATAACTTTAAAACCATAGGAAAATCACCAAAACAAAAGGAAAAGGTGCAGCAACTTTCTGCACAGAATCTGCCCCACAATTTTCAGCAAGTATAACTAGCATATAACTCTTGTTTTTCATGATAAAACCATAGTAAACACATGTATAAACGTACTTACAATTATCTTCAAGGTATAGGTATTGTATAAGAACCCTAGTAAAGTTGTTTAGCTGCTTTACAAGGTGAAGAAATGTTGAGAGAACTTTAGAGACAATTCTGATTTTTTTTGTGTGCAAGTTGAGAATGAATTGTGAGCTGCTTTGGGGCCCTTTACAAAGAGGTATTTGGCCTACCTTCTCTTGAATAATTGACCAATATATACACACATTATCAAGTAGCTTACCCACCATCTTGGCCCTCAAAGTTGGGCCTTTTTGGAGCACCAACATGATGGACTTGGGCTGCCAAATTTTCAGCTTTCACTTACTTAGTTTTGGGTCCAATTTGCTAAGTGTTTTGTATTTTCTTTGGGCCCTTTTTAATACCTCTCTTGGGCTAAACATATAGTCCATTTACGATGCTAAAACATGGGCTAAAGTTGTACCCTTAACACGAACTTTATTCATAATCGAACTTGAACAAATTCGACGTCGAGCCTCGTCTCCGTTTAACTAGCGATTTAAAGCTAAGCAAGTAGGTGACTCACTTTCTAGCTTCTAAGTCCTACAAGCATCTCAATTCTTTTACTTCATTTAAGGTCATAATCTCCTTAATTCAATACAAAACATGCATACCCTCGACCCCTTTAAGCGTTAAACGCACATATAGCCCATTAATCCGAGATTCAAGTACTTTTAAAATTTAGCTTCAATTTGTCCAAATCATGTCATGTTTCATTTGAATTGTACTAGTATTGTAAGGTGTGGGGTGTTACAAACATTGCCTTCCCATTCAAGAACTGCCTCAGTTGGAAAGTGGAAGTAGACTCTCTTAGTTCGGCAATCCACGGTGGCATAGCAAGAAGCTAACTAATCCATACCCATTATAACATCAAATTCCACCATTTATAGCTCAATAAGGTCAGCCAATCTGTCACAGTCACAAATAGTTACTACACGTTCATAATAAACCCTTCTAGCCATAATAGATTCACCGGTTGGTGTGAACACTTCAAATAGTTTGTTCAATAATTTGGGTGTTCTGTAATGCTTCCCAGCAACTAGTGGGGTAATGTATGATAGTGTAGAACTAGGGTCAATTAATGCATATATATTATGTGAAAATATGGACGCTATACCTATGGCCACATCAGGTGAAGTTTCCAAATTTTGCCAACTCCCCAAAGCATAAGTGCGATTTTGGACTCCGCTAGAGCTAGCTGCCGCTCTAACACCTCTACCACGACCCATAGGTGCTTGTTGACCCCTACCTAATGAAGGAACTTATAATGATGATGCAACAGCTGATCGAGTAGATTGTGCTATATCACCCATACGTCTCCTCGGGCAGTCTCTCATCATATGCCCTGGAGCACCACACTAATAACAAGCGTCTATCCCAACACGACATATACTTGAATGACTTCTTCCACACTGTTTACAAGGCTGTGTAGGGGTAATTTGCTGGCCTGCTAAATACCCCGTTGTCCGGGCGCTTTGCCCTCCACTTCTTGGACCAAACTGATTTCTCCTAGACCCCTGAAGTTGTGGTGGAGAACTGATTGCAGAGTAAGAGGATGATTCCCTAGGCGATCTATTAGAAAATCGAGGCCTAAGCTCACCTTGGGGTGGTGTAAACTGCCCCATAGATCTGGCCCTTTTGGCCTGCCCCATTTCCAACTCTTGTGTCCTTCTTCTTTGCCTCTGATCCTCCAATTTCTGTGCAAAAGCTTGCATTCTCGCTATATCCATGTCTTTGTTCAAGGAAGCAATGGTACAGTCTCTGACCAGATACGTCTCCAACATATCCACATATCGATGAACTCTATCCGCCATAGTAGCAACTACACTAAGAGCATACCTGGACAGGGAATTAAATTGAAGGCTATACTCCCTCACACTCAAATTCTTTTGGTGGATGTTCAAGAACAGATCTGCATGGGCCTCTCGGATCTCTAATGGCAAGAAATGGCCAAAAAATGCCTCTTTCAACTCCTTCTAGGTAGTTGGATGCCCATCTTTACCCTTAGAATGCTTCCAAGCTTCATACCACAATATAGCCACACCTTTCAACCTATATGTTGCTAACTCGACAGCTTCTATACCACTCACATGCATAACATCTAAAATGCACTGAATCTGATCAATAAAGTCTTGGGGATTTTCATTAGGATCTGACCCAGTGAAGGATGGAGGGTCCGAATTAAGAAAATCACATATCCTCGTGCCAAATGCCCTATTCGCACCACCTGCACCTATAACTTGACCTTCCTGTCTTTGACCTTGGCCAGCAACTATATGAGTCAATAGTTGGACGACATTTCTCAGATCCTGCATGGTAGCATCAATAAGTGGTTCTAGGGGAATTTCACTATTTCTAGGTTCATTAGGAGCTGGAGAAGTTAGATATGTCTTTGGTAGAGACTCCTCTTGAACCTCATTTCGTTGTCTCACCTGGCTAGGTATACCAACCACCACTTCTACTCCCTTCCCTTTACCTCTGTTTTTCATGGTTTCTGGCATACTTGTTGTACAAAACAATTTAGGAGTTAGACATAATGCACCTATTACACTTGGCTCTATGGCACGATCTAAAGAATGAAAAGAAAGTATAACTTTAAATGCCACGTAGCCTCCTACTTATAAATGTGGCGCATAACACATCGATAAAAAAGACTCTACATAGACACGACTTTGTAGACTCCCTAGCATGACCCACTCTGATACCACTTTTGTCACACCCCAAGTCCCATTAAGGCGGACTGGGACTCGTTGCCAATAAGGCCCGGGAGAACCAACCTGTATCTATGTGCTCTCTATACATATTATAATGGTTTTCTACATTCAACATGCCTTTAAGAAAGTAAACAGTAATAACAAGATAAAAGGAAATGCATATGGCTAGGCCGTTGTGGGCTACGGTGTCTAGAGTACGAGACTTGACCACACTTTAATTTACATAGTTTACAAAGCCTCTAGATAAGGAAAAGCATCTGATAAGGGTCGGGATAGGCCCCGCCTTGACTAACTATACCATACAAAAAATACAAGCTGTAGACACGCAAAGCTTTGAAACAACCTGGAGCTTGGTAACGGCAGCTGGATATTCTATACTCCTACTGGGGAGATCTACTAGTACCTGTACCTGTAGCATGAAATACAGGTCCCTCATAAGGGACATCAGTACGAGATAATATACTAAATATATAAGGCAGGAAATACTGTATATGAAGTAACAACTCAAATGAAACTACACACTGGTGTAAAATATGATATCACCCTTAGTTATACTGTGGGATCATGTACTTTATATGCTATTTGTTAAGTTGCCTTTGCTGTATAGTCTGTGCATAATAAGTAATACAAATGACCAGCTAATTCGTGGTAAATCTATATTGGGATCGGCCCTGGCTAGGCTTTTCCTTTAACTCCTCTGGCTACCCCCGTGATAGGATCGACCCTAGCTAGGTGATTCTTCCACCCCTCGGGTTACCATCCATCAACAAGCAATATGCTTTAGTTTATCTTTCAATTACCTTTGAGATGATTCTTTTGGTGGTCGTAATATTAGAGCTGTAGGAATATAGGTACAACATATGACACCTAAGTAATCACAAATGACAACACCATAATGAAAGGAGTAAGTTACACAAATAATGAGATGCATAGGAGGTAGAACAACACATGAACTTTATTTAGTAGAACAAACTCGTGTATCTTGTTATCCAAGTATGTATGAAGATTTGAAGGTGACTATGTGTGGGCTCATATGAACGTGTGAGAGAGTTGAGACACAATTCATAGTTGTGTTGGAGTCGGTAAGTGGCTTTATGTTCTAAGGAGGAATCTTTGTTTCATGCCAAATAATATGAAATCAAGTAGCCTTATATACCTCGTTGTACGACCTCCTTATCACCTCGAGATAACCTTCCCTTCCTCCAAATATTTATATATAACATAGTAGGTGATAAAACTAGCATTAGCAGCCAACAGATACATCTTAGCAGTCCAATCTCACAAAAAAAAAAAAACCAACATACGGGCAACAAGCGTATTATTTCAAGCTTTTTGCCTCTAATCGTATTTTCTAATAAACATGCTCAGATGCATATCATGTGTAGCCTATTTTAGTGCCATAACAGTCTTACCAAACCTGACAAAGCACAATACCTAACAATTTTACCCAACATACAAATAGGCGACATAACGTGACACCCCTTCGCTACATTTTGACGTTGCAACACATCTATACATACAAAAATCCTTAAAAAAGTCTTAGAAAAGTACCAAAGCATTCATGAAGGATGTGAGACAATAGCCTTCCATCCATCAGCCCACAAGTTCGTACTAAGAACACAATTGCGATATCCTATAAGAACTCACTTTTGTGGACTGTAAAAGTGGTACAACAGCTTAGTTACATCACTAACAAAATATACCTTGCTAAAAACATGAGTGTTACTTCATAATTTAGCCAACCAAGAAGAGAAAATCCCCTTGAATAACAAGAAAAGTTCACAAAAATCCTTAGGACACATGCTGTCCAAAATTCCAGCACAAGCATAACTAGCATATATTTGTTATTTGTCATTGGATAAGTATAACAAATACATGGATATTTCCTCTTACCTTAACCTTCAAGATTCAAGTTTCCTTTAAGAACCCTAGAGGGTTGTATTAGTTGCCTTGTGAAGTGAAGTAAAGAGAAATAGAAGAGTCTTTAGGATGCTGAAAATTTGTTCCAACGTGAAATGTCTTAAAGGGCTGTTTTTTAGCCCTTTTAAAGGCTCTCTTTGGCCGACTTTCTCTGGAGTCTTTGACCAATATTACCACATATTTATAAGCTTGTGAGGCAGCAGCTTGTCCCTCACACTAGGGCCTAAATGGGTCTCAAAGTTGAAGGGCCTTGTCTGCCCATTTTCCTAATTCCTCTTCACTTAGTTTGGGCCCAATTAGCCAAGTGGATTTGTGATGTACTTGGGCCCTTTTATTATTCATCATGGGCTATAGGTATTGTCCATTTACGATGGTAAAACACAGGCTAAACTTTATTCATCTATCGGACTTGGACAAATTCGAAGTCGGGCCTCGTCTCCATTTAGCTAGCAAATTTAAGCTAAGAAAGTAGGTGACTCACCTGCTAGCTTCCTAATACCTACAAGCACCACAATTCTCTCACTTTGTTAAGCGTCATAATCTCCTAAATTTGACATAAAACTTATTTACACTCGACCCTCTTCAGCGTTAGACATACATATCGCCCTCCAATTTGAGATTCAAGCACTTTTAAAAATGGGCGCTTATTTGACTAAACCATATCATGTTTTATTTGCATAATACTAGTATTTTAAGTTGTGGAGTATTACAGTAGCCCAAGATATAGAGATTCCTACTTCGATGTAGGAGGAAATCAACATGGATTTTGTGGTTGGGTTGCCTAAGACTAGGAAGCATTTTGATTCTATTTGGGTCATTGTGGATAGAATGATAAAGTCGTCTCACTTCCTACTGGTCAAAACTACTTACAGTGCCGAAGATTCTGCCACATTGTATATTCATGAGTTAATTAGATTGCATGGGTATCTTTTTTCTGTCAATTCGGATCGTGGTGCTCAATTCACTTCTTACTGTTGGAGGTCCTTCCAAAGAGGTCTTAGTACCAAGGTTAAGCTTAGCATGACCATTCACCCTCCAACGGATGGCAAAGCCGAGTGAACTATCCCAACCCTTAAGGATATGCTTAGAGCTTGTGTTTTGGACTTTAAGGGAAGTTGGGATGAACACCTTACACTCATTGAATCTGCTTACACCAATAGCTACCACCCAAGCATTTGTATGGCTCCTTTTGAAGCTCTTTATGGTAGGCATTATAGATCACCGATTGGGTGGTTTGAAGTAGGGAAAATGGCTTTGCTAGGTCCGGATTTTTTCATGGAATCCTTGGAGAAGGTGAGGTTGATTAGGGAAATATTAAAAATTGCCCAAAGTAGACAAAATTCCTATTCTGATGTGAGGAGAAGCGACCTTGATTTTAAGGTTGGTGATTAAGTTTACTTGAAAGTCTCACCTATAAAGGGTGCAGTCCGATTTGGCAAGAAGGGTTAATTGAGCCCAAGGTTTGTGGATCCTTATAGAGTGTTGAGGAGGTTTCCCATTGATTTGAATATGGTTTATCTAGTCTTCCATGTATCTATGTTGAGAAAGTGTTTGGATGACCCAAGTGCTATTGTATTTTTAGATGTTGTAGGTGTGGTCGAAGATAATTTAACTTATGAGGAAGTTCTGGTAGAAATTTTTGATAGACAAGTAAAGAGGTTGAGAAACAAGGATGTAGCTTCTGCCAAGGTTCTTTGGAGAAACCAACAGGTTGAAAGTGCCACAAGGGAAGTCGAGGCTGACATGAGAAAATGATGTCCACATCTCTTCCACTCTACTCAAGCCTAACGAACTACTTTAACTCTCTTACATGATTTCAAGTTTTAAGTTTCAGACCTTATGTCATTTAGCATGAATTCATGTTCGTGTTGACAAGTTTAAGGAGATTTTTGACATTCATGTTGAGATTTTTGAAAAGATGTTTAAATGTGTTGTTGCATTCATGTCAGGCTGAGATCTTCTTAATCACTTCTCTTATGTATGTTTCTTTGACATTTGGTGATTAATGTTCCCAAGGGAGAGATATTGAAACACCCCAAAAATGCCAAAAAATATGCCTCAACAATGCCTATAATCATAACTTCCATATATCTCAAAATCTATATGTGATATTAGAAATCCTACTTCATATTCGTGATCAGGGAAAAAAATTGAGTTGGAAATGGGTAGAACCTCGATTTTAGAGGACAAATAGCACAAAAATAATTTTTAAAAAATTGATCTTCAGTGGCGATCCACGCTTTGGCTGCGACGCGCCAGGGGTGCGGATTAGTGTTAATTTTTCCCTACAAATCTATTTTGGCCCAAGGGCCTTGGATCATATTCGCATGCCCCTTATGCATAAAAACACCTATACTTAGCCATTTTTCAACTCTATATCACTCAAGACCCTCTCAAAACCCTTTGTAACACATAACCAAATATTTCATCCAAATTCAAGTGTCTCAAGCTTATTTCTAGATCTCAAGAACTCTATTCAAGATTCAAGTTTCCCTCATGACTACACCAAGGAAACCCAAGTTTGAGCTATATGGGTTTCAACCATTGGGGCCTTTCACCCATGGTGCCAACCTTCTTTTTTATGAAATTGCATGTTTTCTAGTTGGATTATCTATGGATATCTCTTATTATGAATTTTGAATATAAACCTTTTTGGGGTTTTATGAAATGTTGATTGACTGTGCATGTTTTGAGTTATGGAACTATGATCTATTATGAGATATGATGAGGGATTTCAAGGTATCTTACATGAGAGATTTACTATATGTTGGTGGGTTGATTTACATTGAGTTTTCCCATAGTATTTCACTCTTGAATTGTATGATTTTGAACTAGCATTACACACCTGCCAAGAGTTTGATAAAATGTCTTGACAAGTATTCTTGAGTTATTGATGATCTATTGCATGGTTTAAAAGTCTAATGATGTTATGATGATTAAGGGATTGTATGTATGCATTAAATCTATGGAAAGTATCTACGATGTTGCAAGTTGACCATACCTTGTCGAGGGGTGTCATGCCCAATCACCTTGTTGAGGGGGTGACAAGCCTCAATCACCTTATCGGGGGGTGGCATGCCCGTACTACCATGATATGGAGGTATGCATCACAATCACCTTGTCGGGGGTGGCATGCCCATAGTACCACATTGAGGAGTGTGTATCTTAATCACCTTGTCAGGGGGTGGCATGCCCTTACTAACACGTTGAGGGGTAGGTACCTCACTCAGCTTCCAAGGGGTGGCATGCCTTGGAGTTCAAGTAATAGTATGCTTGGGCTATGTTGATATGCTCTCTTCCTACACATGTAATCCATATTTGCAAGTTATATGAGTTACAAGCATGTTTTACCTCAAGCATTGATCATGCATGTCATATTGATTTATTACTTATCCATTGCTTATAAGTATGCATTTTGACTATGTTGTCTATGTCGTGTTGCATTGCATCCTACATACTTTGTAGATTCAAATGTACTAACACATACTCTATGCCTACATGATCTTACCATGTAAGGATCGGAGCACCTCTCGATAATCCTCCACGTGGCTAGTTCGGTGCTTTAGAGATATTCTTTGGTGAGTCCTCAAGTCCGAGGACACTATCAATGTTACTGTTTCCTTTTTGTTATTTCACTTATGTTGACATTTGATACTATGAGGGTGAGCCCAGAGAGTTTCTTAACCCCCGTTCCAATCTATGTTTAAATGTGTTGTTGGAGCAATTGATAGACTTATACTTTGAGATTTGACTTTTTATGTTATATAAATACCAAGATTTCCCTAAGTCCCATTTCCCAATCTTATATCTCTTGTTGTTGTTTATTTTGTTTCCGCGACCAAGGACGTGTGTATGATATGCTAAGAGGTTTGTTTGGGGTCCCTTTGGGTTCCAATTCACCGTGTCACATCCAGGCCCTAGGCTTGGGTCATGACAATGTGAAATGATTCTATGTTATGTCTTGGAAGATCCTAAGTCCCGAATTGCCCCCTGTTACGACCCAAGACTAGGGTCTACATGTGACACGGTGAATAGGAAGCCCAAAGGCAACCCAAACAAGCCAGTTAGCATATCGATTGCACAGCCTTGGTTTCATAGAAATAATAAAAGATATATAAGCACTTAACAAATAATTTCTAAGGGAAGCGAAACTTTGAAGTCATGCTATGGGCATGTTATAGGAAAGAGGATAAACATGAATCACAAAGCAAATAAGTCTAAGGGGCGGTTAATTATGACTCACGCTATGGGGGCATTTAGGGACTTTGGACCTTAATCACTTTGCACCATAATCAATAGAATCAAATAGCATCACGTAAGGGATAGGGTCTAAGGGATAAGTCTATATAAAAGCTCAACATCAAACTATAGGTGCATAGCATAGTATCCAACAACACCTCTAAGCATGGAGAGGATAGGGGCCAAGACATGTTCAAGGCACACCCTCAAACTAGAAAGTAAAGTGGAATAAAGTCTCAACATAAGTAAGATAGAAACCGTGTATCATCCCCTAACTAGAGGACTCACCAACTATCTTCTTTCAATGACCAAACCTAACTATGTGGAGGATATCGATGAGTGTCGGTCTCTACATGGTGAAGTCATGTAGGCATAGAGTATGCATTCGTACTTGGAATATACTAAGTATGTCGAGTGCAATGCAAGCCGTAGTAATTAAAATACATAAACATAATTGAAGATATAATCTCTATATGCCATGCATGGTAAATGCTTAAGTTAAATCATATGTGGAGGTAATCATACTTGCATAACTCATAAAAAACATAATAAAGTGGCATGAGTTGCTCGTCCATCTATCTTGTACTAGAGGGTGAGGAATATTGCATAGGTCATTATAATAAAGAACCATCATAAATCATCATAAGTGAATATCTTGGGGACATGAGCATATATAAGGAAAACCATGAATCAAGAATGACATATACCATAAAGCTTTGGGAAGTTCATAAAAGAAAGTGAGAAATACAAGGTGTCATGCATAACTAAAATATTAATATTCTTGGGTGAAAAATACATCACTTTATATTAAAGACTACTTTATTATGCAAGAAACATTGGCAATCATAATGGAGAACACCTTACACACTTGTAGAAATCATCATGTACCTTTAAGGGAAAATACCATTTGAATTTGTGAAACAACAAATCATAGGAACTTTAAATCACCTTTGGACAAAAACATAAAGGTATTGTTTAATCATCATAAGAGGGACAACTTAGAACCACAAGGAGAATTCGAACATGTGTGAGAGTAACCTTTAACCAACATAAACCATGTGAGCTAAGCCATGGAGTCCCGATGTTTACCCTACACCGGAGGAAGGGGGAATCACATGCCAAGGAGACCTCCTTGAATGCCTAAGTTGATCCACAAAAGCTTTGCTATTGAGCAACCTCCACTATCGATTGGTCTAGAAATCAACCTCCATTAGCGGGTGATTCCTATTTCCTATGATGGTACGTAGTTATGGGACAATGGGATTCTTCTAATGGTTTCTCGTCTCTTCTAACGGGTAGTTCCCGCATCCATCTCAAGATCCACTCGGTGCTAAGTAAACTCTCGCAGAATGATCATAGGGAGGAATCATGAAATTCATTAGTGGAGAGGTATTCTACTAACGCATCCCACAAGGCTTGTAAAATAATAGAGGGGAATTCTACTAACCCGTCCCATAAACATTTTAAACATTAATCATAATCATAAGGATAGCTCCTATACCTTGGCTAAGCCTCTATTATTGGCTAGCATCATCATCATATCCTTCTACTAATGGGTCATCATTTCATATCCCTCTACTAACAGGTCATCATTTCATATCCCTCTACTAAGGGGTCATCAGAGCCTCATGATCATAACTAGGTGGGGACTCACATTTCTTTTATTCATTAATGCCAATTTCATAATACTAGTCCCATTGGACATACAAACATGCAGGTAATCATGACATACACAACCTGTATAATATAACATCATGAGGAGGGCTTTATAATAGCACCTAGCTTTCATAATATCTCAATGAATTTCACATAATACTTGATATACCTCATCCTCCATAACATTCATGAACTAACATACATATAGCAAAACCTTTCATTATTCATAAGAAACTTCACCATTAAACCCTCATCTTTAAGAATCCTTCAAAATTAGCAAATTCAACTTGACAATTGGGTGGACTCATGCACATAATTTTAAATCATGCAACTCAAGAAGACTATTCATGAAAGTAATGCATTTCATCAATTTATATTATCTCTAGAACAACCCTTCTTAGTCATACATATCATCTTTCAAACCCTGGATATGGAAAAAAGAAATTCATCTCATACAATCCTCAACTCCATATTGTCTCATGGTATCACAACATTTATAGCTTTGAATATCATAAACTAGCTCATCAAACCATCACATTATAATATCGAATAAAGAGTTTCATATTATTCATAATATTCTCATTTACTAAAAGCATGCTTAATTTCCCTTCAACATCCACAACTCACATGTGCTACCATAAGCTTTCATCACATAAGAGATTTGCCACATATCTTAGTCAAACATGTTGGTATATGTATTTAAGCTTAAAATTATATCATTCAAGAAGAAGGAACATGAGAGGGGTAAATTAAAGTCATTTAAGAAGTCACTCAAACAACCCGACAACATACTTGGAAAACCACAATTTGGGTGTCATGAAAACCATTCAAAAATTCATAATATTTTAGAGTCTTTCAAGATGCCATAGCTTACAAAGCTTTAATGTAATAAACATATCATAATCTCAATTATTAGTAGGAACAAATCCATTAATAAATTAAGAATCAACAAATTTCCAACATTTTTAATGTAATGGAGTGATAATAGAAAATATCATAGTGAATTAGTCATTACAATCAAGAAATTTGATAAAAATAGTTTTGGGGCTCCATGAGTGAAAGGACCCATGGATGAACACCCACATACCTTAGACATGGAGCTTCTTGAAGAAAATTAGAGGAAGACTTGAGGCTTGACTTAGTTTTCTTGAATTCCATCAAAACTTATTGAAAATCTTGAGAATAGATGGAGAATTTGGTGAAGATTGGAGAGAAATTTGAGAGTTTTTTGGTGAGTTTTGGAGTTGGAAAACGGGTAAGGATGAGGGTTTCATGTATATACAGACATTGGAAAATTACCCAATTGTCCTTGAGTGGAAAAGGGAGTTTTTGACCTATGGCGCATCTAGTCTGCATCGCGGCCGCTATGTGGATAGCCACTTCTTGTAAAATTTCAGCGAAAATATTTTTTCGCACGAGTAAAATATACCTTGTATTCCACCATACAATTTTGCCCTCTGAAAAAGAATATGAGATTAGATTTGTGAAATTCTGTCCGAATTTTATGATATTAAACAAATACATCATAAGGTCTTTCTGAGCTACGTTGAAGTGTGTTTCAATATCCCCCCTTGAGAACATTCGTCCCCGAATATGATTAGGGATAGCATGAATATAATGTAACATCTATAAACACCTTACTAAGACAATGATGCAAATTAAATATCGCTTTCATGCAAATTTCAAAGTCTTTATCATGAAATTCATTTTAAAAGCATAAGTAGCACATTTTCATAATTGCACTTGAAACTTCAATCAACTCTCTCCATGAGCATGTATGCATAATAAGTAACATGTATCGACTAGATAAATGAGGTATGAGAATGAACATGAATTACCAGTATTACCAATATGCCAGTACAACGACGTACCAATACATCAACCATAGCAAAACCACTTACTAAACCACTTGGTACCAAGTATGACCCTATTCATGGAAACATATACATACCGGTAGTAGTATTACGAGCTCTCTCTCTCTCTTCCTTTCCTAGTGGCTACCGGGCAATCCCTTCTCTTGTGCCCTAATTCACCATACTCAAAGCAACCTTCTTAACCCACTATCTTTAGTAAGACAAATAACCTTTGGTACTTCTAATGGCATGGCATGGATCATGATGAAGAGAAATGTTTCCTAAAATGCCTTAGAGCCTCCTATCCATAGTTGTGGCGCACTTCACAACCATGAACAAGACTCTACTCGAGGCGGTGTGTTGGATAACTGAGGACCACTTAGAAGCCTAGTTCTCTAATACCAACCTTGGTATGACCCAAGACTTGGGCCTCGACGTAATACGGTAAATGGGAAGCCCAAAGGCAACTCAAACAAGCCTCTTAGCATCTCGTTTGCACAGACTTAGTTTTGCGAAGATAATAAAAGATAAATAAGCACTTAGCACATATTTTCTAAGGGAAGCGAAGGTTTGTACTCACGCTATGGGGATGTTATAGGGAAGAGGATAAACATGAATCACATAGTAAAGAAATCTAGGGGACAGGTAAGTATGACTTATGCTATGGGGGCATTTAGGGAGTTGGGACATTCATCACTTTCCACCGTAATCAGCATCAAATAGCATCACATAAGGGATAGGGTCTAAGGGATAAGTCTCCATAAAATCTCAACATCAAATTATAAGTACATATTGTAGTATCCAATAACACCTCTAAACATGAATAGGACGGGGGCTAAAACATGTTCAAGGCTCACCCTCAAAGTAGAAAGTAAAGTGGAATAAAGTCTCAACATAATTAAGATAAAAACTTGGTATCGTCCTCGAACTAGAGGACTCACCAACTCTCTTCTTTCAATGATCCAAAGCTAACCACGTGGAGAATATCGATGAGTGTCAGTCCATACATGGTGAAATCTTGTAGGCATAGAGTATGCATTAGTATTTGAAATGTACTGTGCATGTAGGGTGCAACGCAACAAGGAAAGAAAGCAATAATAATCAAAATGCATAAACATAATTGAAGACATAAGCTCAATATGTCACGCATAATTAATGCTTAAGTTAAAACATACGTGGAGGTAATTATACTTGCATAACTCATAAAAAACATAATAAAGTGGCATGGGTGGTTCATCCATATAACTTGTACCAGAGGGTGAGGAATATTGTGTAGGTCATAATAATAAAGAACCATCATAAATCATCATAAGAGAATATCATGGGGATATGGGGGCATGAGCATATTTAAGGAAAACCATGGATCAAGAATGACATATACCATAAAGCTTTGGGGAGTTCATAAAAGATAGTGAGAAATAGAAGGTGTCATACATAACTAAAGTATTAGTATTCTTGGGTGAAAAATACATCATTTTATATTAAAGACTATTTCATTATGCGAGGAATATTGGCAATCATAATAAAGAACACCTTCCACACTTGTAGAAATCATCATGTATCTTTAGGTAAAAATACCATTTGAATTTGTGAAACAATGAATCGTAGGAACATTAAATCACCTTTGGACATAAAATAATGGAGCCGTTTAATCATCATAAAAGGGATAACTTAGAACCTTAAGGAGAACTTGAATGTGTGTGAGAGCAACCTTTAACCAAATAAACCATGTGAGCTAAGCCATGGAGTCCCGATGTTTTCCCTACACCAGAGGAAAGGAGGAAGTCACTTGTCAAGATGACCTCCTAAGATGCCTAAGTGGCTTCACAAAAGATTTTCTATTGAACAATCTCTACTATCGGTTGGTCTAGAAATCAACCTCCACTAGCATGTGATTCTTATTTCCTATGGTGGGACGTAGTTATGGGATAGTGAGATTCTACTAACGGCCTCTCGCCTCTTCTAATGGGAAGCTTCTGCATCCATCCCATGGTCCACTCGATGCTAAGTAAACTCTTACGGAGTAATCGTAGAGAGGAATCATGAAATTCAATAGTGGAGAGGTATTCTAGTAACTCATCCCATAAGCCTTGTAAAATAATGGAGGGGAATTCTAGTAACCCGTCGCATAAATATTTTGAACATTAATTATCATCCTAAGGATAACTCCTATACCTTGGCTAAGTCTCGTCTATCATCTAGCATCATAATCTTGGCTAAGCCACTACTATCGGTTAGCGTCATCATCATATTCCTCTACTAATGGGTCATCATCTAATATCCCTCAACTAATGGGTCATCATTTCATATCCCCCTACTAATTGGTCATCATAGTCTCATGATCATAACTAGGTGGGACTCACATTTCTTTTATTCATTCATGCTAAATTTCATAAGAATAGTCCCATTGGACATACAAACATAAGGGTAATCATGACATACAAAACATGTATAACATAACAAAAATGAGGAGGGCTTTACAATAGAATGTATCTTTCATAATATGTTAATGAATTTCACATAATAGTTGATATAGCAGAGGGCAGGCTGCGAGAGTTATCAGCAAGGGTCCCTTGATTGATCAGATTGTTCGGGATGACGAGGAGAGAATGAGGGCTTTTCCCTGAGATTTAGTTAATGATAGGGTTGAGTGGTTGATGTACGGGTCGATGTATTCGAAGCTATAGTCCAGAAGAGGCTCGAAGATGTTACGCTTGCTGACACGAGTGCGGTGACTGATGAGTTGGCCAGGTTTAAGGCCGACTTGTTGCAGTTGTTGGCAGGCCCTGTTCTAGCCCCAGAGGTAGCACCAATAGGTTATGAGGCATTTTATTGGCTCAACGACAGTCCAGATACCCACGGGAAGAGGCCCCTTGAGCATGCTAATCCAGAGCCGACCCTGAAGAGGCCGAGACTTGAGGAGGAGGAACCCATACCCGAGGAGGTGGCATAGGAGTCACTTTTACTAGAGGCTAATCAGAGGCACCAAGCACAACACACCCCACCTATATAGGATACTTCAGTAGAGGAGGAGAGGAAATCTCAACACCCCACAAATTAGCCCGGGACTAGTTCATGAGCACCATGATGTTTGACCACTTTTCTTTATGTATACTCTATCTTTTTGGTAGACTATTGTTTTTTTTTTTTTTGGTTTTTGTGGTTGTTCTTGTTGGATAATGTTTTTATGTTAGTTTTGGATATTGGTTTTGGTTAACTATTAGTTTTGAATATATATATATATATATATATATATGTTATGTTTTTGTATGTTAGTCTTTTCTTTGTGTTGTCATTTTGAGGACAAAGTATCCTATTTTG
>JAPFFP010108153.1:0-18937 GCA_026153255.1 Solanum medicagineum
TGCAAGTCAACACACGTTGGGAGCAAAGTTGGAGACAAAGCTGTTTTCCTTTTGTGTTCAAAATAATAATGGATTGTGGGAGCTGCTTTAGGCCTCTTTTAATAGAGGAATTTGGCCGACTTTCTCTTGACTTATTGACCAAAATATACCACACATTGTTAAGTAGCTTACCCACTAGCTTGGCCCTCAAAGTTGGGCCTTTTTGGAGCACCAACTTGATGAACTTGGGCTGCCAAATTTTCAGCTTTCTTGCTCACTTAGCTTGGGCCCAAATTGTTAAGTGTTTTACATTGTCTTTGGGCCCTTTTTACTATACTCCTTGGGCTGAAAATGTAGCCCATTTATGATGCTAAAATATGGGCCAAAGTTACACCCGTAATACGGACTTTATTCGTAATCGAACTTAGACAAATTCGACGTCGAGCCTCGTCTCCATTTAACTAACAACTTAAGCTAAGTAAGCAGGTGACTCACCTACTTGCTTACTAAGTCCTACAAGCACCTCAATTATTATACTTCATTTAAGGCTGTAATCTCCTTAATTCGACATAAAATATGTATACCCTCGACCCCTTTAAACGTTAGACGCACATATAGCCCATTAACACGAAATTCAAGCACTTTTGAAAATTAGCGTCGATTGGTCCAAATCATGTCATGTTCCATTTGTATTGTGCCAATATTGTAAGGTGTGGGGTGTTACACAATGTTTCTGTCACTTTCATGTACTTAATGAATAGAGAATTCAGATAGTACCTTTACATGTTTTTGATTGTATTTATTGATGACATATTGGTGTAATCAAGAGATGAGGAAGAGCATGACGATCACTTTTGAATTGTTCTTCAACTCTCAAGGATGGGGAGTTATATTCCATGTTTTCAAAATGTGAGTTCTAGCTTAAATTTATGGCGTTTTAGGCCTTATTTTATCCGGTGGTGGTATTTGAGTGGATATGCAGAATATAAACAATTAAGAACTGATCTAGACCCACCTCTCCAGCTAACAAAAGAAGTTCTCTAGATTTGGCTGGTTACTATTGTGGAGTTGAGTGATTCTCTTGTATATTCTCGCCATCGACTAAGCTAACTTAGAAGAAAGTTAAGTTTCAATGGTCTGACTAGTATGAGTAGAATTTTTAAGAGTTGAAAACTAGATTGGCGACATATGGATAGCCAATAGCTACCTTGATATCTTTGCAAGCACACGAATGAAGGACCGATTTCGAACATAATAATAGTTTGGGCGAGTATCCAAATTTGAGTTCCAACCTCAACTATATTAACACCTTCAAACTGTGTCCAGTTTGAGGTTCGACATTCGCACTTCCTGCTAGTATTAGTTCTAGTTAAGGTTTGGGTTCAACCTTCTCCGATCTTGTATTATGAGTTTAGTTCTTTGTGGTTTAGATATTTTGTGTCCCTATCAAACTTATGAGGGTCTACTTGAGTTTTTATTTAAACTTGCACACAAGCATGCCTTCTAGCCTTATGGGGTCAGTTAGGTATAGTTAGCTTGTAGTATACCTTATTTTAGTTCTTTATACACTTGTGCTTGCTTTGATTTACTTTAGACTTTCACTTGATCTTTGATCTATTTTATTCCTTTTTTTTCATATTGCCTTTATTTTTCAAATTTAGTCTGCCGATGATGTCTACTAGGTGCCTTGTCTTAGTACTCATACTACACTCTACATCTGTACTTTTTATGCATATTCGAGCAACAATTACCGATGTTGATTCGAACCGGTTGCAGTCTATATTGGAGATGAGGTTGAACACCTGGTGTCTTGTATTTACCAATCTTTTTTTATATATAGTTGACTAATCTTTTACCATTTTGAAACAAGGTTTTATTTTTGTGATCCACCTTTGGGTCTTGTATCTATTTTGTAGCAGCTCTTTACTTATAACTTTCAGATGCTGGGAGGGATCATTTATTGCATACTTATTTTAGTTTGCTTCTATCTTATTCTCCTGTTTATCTCTAAATCACTTGTTCCTGCTTGGTTTCTATCTCATTCTTGGGGTATAAGTTGGCTTACATACTGCTGAGTTATAGTATGTGTTATAATAGCTCGAGAAATCAGATTATGACACTTAGACAACGCAATGAAAATATTAACAAAATTGGAAGATGAGGAATAACATTTTTTTTTACAAAAGCAAAAATAAAATTTATACTTTTTTGGAAAGGAATGGGTGGTGTGGTGTGCATGGGGTGGGGTCAAGGGAGGAGGCGTTCGAAGTAGGATTGTTTTGTTTTTAAAAAAATTTATAAAAGAACCTTTAGAAAAAATAAGGGGAGGGGGTGGACATAAGGGAAGGAGGTAGTGAAGTTAAAAAATACTCAATTAAAGATTCTTTTTATAGAAGTTATTGTATTTTTCCTATAAACTCAAAGTCACTCTTTAGGGATTCTTCTTATGAAAAGTCATTGAACTTAATATTCTTTTTTCAAAAGTCACTCAACTTGTCAAGAATACACCTAAATTCTCCCCTTTTTTTGAGTTTCATATCTAACCTATTAAAAGTGTGAGCTTTATACCTAAATTATAATTTTTTATTTTGAGAAACACACTTCAAATTGGGTGTGTGTAATACGTCTTCTTTTTTATTATAAAAATTTTGTCATTTGACATTCTACATGGATAAAACTTCTTTTTTATTTGGAAAAAACAATGACACATGACATTTCACATGGATAAAATATTTTACCTTCACAAAAATTAAATAAACTATCAATATTAATTAAATAAAAATTAATGTATCACTATCTCCAAAAAAATTATTATTTTAAAAAATAAAATTTAAAATATATTTTTTTACCCATCATTTCTTTTTACTTGAATGACGATTTAAGATATTATTCTTAGCTGTGGAAGTTTAACTTCTTGACATTGTATAAGACATCAACATCAAAATAAAACACGTGTCCTCTAATGTCTCTTTCACTTTTTTGATACACAGTTTCTGCTTTCTATATTTACCGTTCACTAGTTTGAGCACACTGAGGTTAATAAAAGAATATGAATTATTTATTGTTGTTGCATTGTTAGGACAATATATTTTGTGGAGTGTATTGTACAAGACTTCAAAATCAAATAAACAAAATCAAACACGTGATCTCAAATGTCTCTCACCTTTTTGCTAGATTTGTCTTTTTCCTTCTTATATTTAAATTTAAACCATGTAAATAATTTCGGAACAACTTTAATAAGAGATAAAAGTAGATGGAAAGTATTTTGAGATAAGATGTTTAGACAATAAATAATGACTAAAAATATAAATATTTTCTAATATTTACAATCATGATTTATTGTTGTCATAGTGTTAGGACCATAACTTTGTAGAGGACATAATATTTTAAATATCACTTAATTAATAATTTTTTGCACAAAAAATTGCTTAATTAGGGACTTTTCTCATATAAAGCAATTCAATTTTTTTTTCCTAACTTCAAAGACACTCAACTAGAGATTGTTTCACTGAAAATCACTCAACTAAGAACTTTTTTGTTAAAAAATTATTCAATGTTTATTTATGATCTCAAAGTCACCCAACTATTGATATTTTACCCATAAAATTACCCAACCTATTTAATTTTTTATTGACATGATAGTTTTATTTAAAATTGATGATTATTATAAAGAAATTTAAAATGGTTAATTTAAATCATAATTGTGTAACATACTTTAATGCGCTACCCGAAAAGCTGTCTAGAGGAAGCAAAATATGAGGGGGATTAGCTGTTAGGTACGGAACTGAATCTTCCAATTGTTTAGATATAAAACTAAAAAAGATTGTTTAGCGTATTTTTGATACTTATATAAAAAAAATTAAGTGACTTTTAAAGCAAAAGATTTTAAATTAGATGCATTTTTGTAAGAAAGATCCTTAGTTGAACGACTTTGAATTTTTTTTAAAAAAAATTGAATGACATTTTATCAAAAAAATCTTTAATTGAGTACTTTTTTAACAATAAAAATCATATTTATTTGACCATTAAGATATTATCTCTTTGTGGAATTTATCTTCTTGACATTATGAGACATCAACATCAAAATAAACAAAATCAAAAACGTGTTCCTAATGTCTCTTTCATTTTTTTTTTTTTGATAAATTTGTTTTTCTTTTTTCTTTTCCACTCAATTTTGAATCATGTAAATGGTTTTGGAACGAAATAAGAGGTAAATATCAATAAAAAAAAATATAGGCAGAATGGTTAAAGACTTCCTTGAATTTGAAGCTTTTTATTTAGTGAACACTTAAACTATTGTAATGCCCCAATTTATTTTTATTTTTTTTAGCTAAGATTGAGCCATCCTTCATATGATATAGGATTTTAATTGATAATTCTTAATTGAGCATAGATATTAAATTCAACTTTTTAGTGTGGGAATAAAATTAGAGATGATATAAGCTCGTGATTCTAATGTAAAATTTTATAAAAGTTAGGTGGACCAACAACTTTTAGGTTGTATATACATGCTTGGATCAATTTATAAGTATTTAAAGCATATTAGATGTGATTTAGAGTCATAAGAGATCTTTTACATCAAGCCAAGTCCAAAGAATTTCTATCAGTTGATAGAAGGGTCAACTTCAAATGACCATATGTCCTAAAGTATAACGAGTTAGATGACCATAAAATACCAAATCGAAGATTTTGAATTAGCTTTCAAACAGATCTAATTTCGCCTTAATTAGAGTTTGCAGTATAAAGCTATGACCATTTTAGTGAAGATACGCAGAGTTGTCTAAAGGTCCGCTGCAGCTCCGCATCGCGGACCTAGCGTGAACACATTCTTGATAAGCTAAATGACATCCCTTTATTTTTTTTTGAGGGTACTTTTATCCAAAAAACTTTGGGGGCTTATTTAAGGTCCCAAAATGCAGAAAATGTCAGTTTTCATAATTAAAAACTCTATCTTTAACTCTGAAACATAAAAGGTCAAGAGTCATTAAGAAAGTTATCAAGTTAAGATTAGCTTTCAAGATTTATCATCAAGGTAAGTTATTCCTTATAAATTTCAAGCTACTCAACCTAAATTTCTTTATCTATTCATGAAACTCCAATAGAATCTTAAATCATAATCTAGAGTTTCAAGAAAACGAATTTAAGAATCCCAAGAATAGATTTCTTGATTCATCTTTTACAAAACTTAGGGTTCTTCATCAAGAACTCCAAAGATTCTAAGTCAAGAATTCAAGAATCAAAGATAAATCCTTCAACCAATGTCCTTCCAAGTTCTTTCACTTTAAAAGAACTACCAATATCGAAGATTTTCTCTAAGAAAGCAAATATTCATCAAATTTCAATTGTAATATCAACTTTTCAGGTATGTAAGGCTAACTTAAAATATGAAATTGTTCTTCCATGTGCCCCTTAATTGAAGTAGATTGGTAAATAGATGTATTTAGTGTCAAGTATGAATTTTCTTGAATACTTTCTTGTAAATTACACTTATCCTATGTATTTTCCATTATGATGATCATCATAAACTTGAATTACCGCATACATATTGTTCATGAATTATTTTACGCAACCTTATATGTTATTGTACTAAAAATTGCAAGAATGAACTTAGTAGGTGAGTCTAGAGTCTTGAATGTATAATATGCTTCTTGCTCGTGGTTGTAGTCCTAATTTGAGAGTGTTGATGATGATGTTAATGAGGTTGATGTCCTTAGAGTTTTAAAGAGCCTTAAACTTAATTCTAAAGAATGTTTCGAGTCCAAGAGTTGATAATTGAAGTAACGAGTTGAGTTAAAAATGTCCAATGAGACTAGATGAAGAGAAATCTTGACATTTAATGTCTTATGAGCATGTTGAGTCATGGGATTAGTATTGAGCACCAAAATGAGTAAGATTATGTCCCACTTCCAGTCATTAACTATGTGGACAATGTAGGAGAGGATTGGACTGTAAAAATTGGATGCTTCCTTAACCCCAAAAGAAGACTTGATGTTCTTTAATTGTGGATCCACTGATGCCATGTCCTTTACCTTGGTAAGGTACTGGATGGATGCGACAACGACATTACTTCATTGTATCATCACCAAATCATATGTGATGGTTGTTGATTGAAGAGGCTCCCAAATAGGTTCCACACAGATAGTACTTTGATGTTGCGTTGATGGTTTGAGTCTTGATTGATGTTCATGAGCTATTGTCTACTCTTTATCCTTACCTTAGATTGGTATTTTTCATTTTTAGTGAGTATCTTATGAATTGAGGTTAGTCCATTTTATTTCTACCTATACTATTTCATTCAACTATTTTATATACCATACATTCCATGTACTGACGCCGCTCGATGCTGCATCATTTCATGATGCAGATAAAGGACATAGAGGACTTTAGTAGGTATACCATTGAGGTTCAGAGTTCTCAAGTTCCAGAGATTGGTGAGATCTCCTTGCTATTTGGGGGAGCTTTTCCTTTATTTTATCAGTTACTTTATTTTCTTCCAGTTGGTTAGCCATGGCTTGTCATGGTAACATCTAGTCATTTAGAGTAAAAACTTTATAGACCTTAAGTAGAGTAGTGTTGAGCATTTCATTATTTAACTTGAGCTATTTTCTAGACTATTTTATGACATCATTATGCTTTTTTATTGCTTTTACATGAGTATTCTTCCTCTTTTGAGTAAGATGTGATGATGAGGCTAGGTGGTTCAGGGAATCAGTAATGGTTCTCAAGTGTCGGCTACCCCAAGTGTACCCTCTCGTGGCATGATAAACTTTGTACCGGAGCATATAGTTCAAGTGTCCTAAGGAGTCTATGAAATCGTGTCTAGTAGAGTCTTGTTTATGATTATGTTGTGCACCACACTTTATAAGCAGGAGGCTATAGGACATTAGGAAAAGTTTCCCTTCTTTTAGATTCTAAATCATGTGATAGAGCTATTCCCTAAGATATCTGTGATGAGTTGTGTGTTGCTCTAAACCATTCAACTATGATTCATCTAAGAGGTAATAGAGACACTAATATTCAGATCCTTATCGATGGTTTCCCCTATTACAATGTGATCAGAATGGTAGAGAGACTGCACTAGGCTTGAGAGAAGTCGAATAGTGTGCTGAGTTGATTGATTCAAAAGAATTCACTTTCATTCATATGAATTGTGCATTTGTGCGAGATCAATCGCACCCTAGATTCTCTTATCCAAAACTTGCTTTTGATGTCACCCATGAGAGAGAAAGTTATATCTTTAAAAGTCTAATGTCACCACCTAAGAGTGACATTTGAGATCTTATAAACCATGATTAGAATTGAATCATCCTAGAGTTAGAAGGACGATGATGGAAAAAAGGGGCGAGAAAGCAAGAGTGATGATTGATTGAGGCTTGTAACTAAAGTTATGTTAGGTAAGAAATAAGGTTATGAGTCAATTGTCATAAATTTGATGAAAGAGACATAAGTACCCTATGATTTTCATGATGAGGTATAAAGGAAGAGTTATTGTCAAAATATGTTAGAGCGTGATCAAAATTAGAAAGAGGTCTATGTTGATTTATTTCGATATTCATATTAGTGATGGGTGAAGTATAGATGTTGAATAGGGGGAAATAGAGTGCTTTAAATATGATATATCTAAACTAGGGTTATTATTCGGAAGTGAGAGCCCCATAAGATTCATAGAGTTAGGAGCTTAGCAAGATGAGGAAGTATAGTAAATGGGTGAGTGGCACTTGAGTTATGAAAAGGGCATGTGCTGATTGAGTATTCACTATGAGATTTTAGTAAGCCTATATACCTAAGTCGTACCTAGTAGTTACAAGTTGGTATAATATGAGGGAAGTTTGTGGTGCACATGTTAGTACTAGACCCTAAGATTGAATTTTGAGGAGTAGTGTGAAAGAAGAGATAGTATCGTGAGAGTGATAGTCTTAGTTGGAGATTTTCTTTAAGAGGCTTGCCATAGTGTATGAAGATGCTAATTTGTAAGGAGTGATACTATGGGCAGGGTACAGGTTCCCCTTAGGTAAGACTAGTGTAACGAGGATAGCTCAATAGATTAGAAGAGGCTTGAGATGTATAGCCATGATAATGACAAGATGTATAAGGTTCTATGTATGATATCTATAAGAATCTAGATAGTATTTTTTTAGTTGATAATGTGGAGTAGGTCAATGTAAGCATTCTTTTTCATCCCGAGTAACTAAGTTGATTGGGACTTATGGATAGATGATGATGAGTTTTCCATTATAATCTAAGTCTTATGCAAATGAATTTATGGGAACACAGAAGTTGAGCATTAGGAGGAAAAAAGAAGCGGTTAGATTGTAAGAGTTGTGAAAAGTAGTTATGTACACCATTAAGAGTAGCAAATATAGAAGATTTCCATTGAGACAGGAAGAAGCTAAGAGTGGTATTTTCGAAGAGAGTCTTAGAGGCTATTTTACATATACAACTATCGTATAATAGAAGAGTTAAGATATTCTTGTGAATAGTGATTCACTGATCATATGGGAATATATACTTATAGCTTAGTAAATGGAATTGATTGCAATTTTAGAGAGATGAACTTAGTGCTAAGGGGGAGATGATGAGGTACTGAATTAAGGTAAGTCTTGAGTTTTCGATAGTGATGGACTGATCAAGATGAGATATCAATTCTTTTCCATCTAATATAATCCTTATACTTCAATTGAGATGATACTCTATTCCTATCTGGTGCATGACTGTCACACCTATAGCCTAGTCCCATGCACCACTTGTTGATTGTCATTCATGTTAAGTTGTGAGGATGAGAAATGATGACTGCATTCAACAAATTGGATCTCACCACATGGATAAGAGTTTTCAGTCCTATGTTGAAGGAGATATAACCTCAGTTTTACACTATGTATAGTTCTGTGAACTCAGAATGAGTCTTGATAGAAGAGAGAGATTGTACTTTATTATGAATGTTCTCAGATAAGATTACTCGATTGAATCGTGCTAGTGATCTTTCGTTCCAAGCCCTTTGAGTGATCCTACTTTCCAGTCTTGATAGAACTGTTGATGATAGTGTAGGAGTGATGGTTTATGAGTATGAGTGAGAGTTCTTGATTATGATGATGATGTGATGCCATTCCCTTTTAAGGTTATGGACATGGAGGAGGAATTAGAGAAATCGTGATGAGTCTAATCGATAGGTAAAAGAATGTTAGTATCTCTCATGGTAAGAGTTCATGCAGTTAAGGATGTAAGGTGCTATGGTAGGCTTGAAGATTCTCAATTAATACGGACCTTAAAGAGGTGATCAAGTGGTTGGAGTGATAGGCTTAAATGTGTGGTTTCTATTATTTAGTGTATTAGAGTGTGTGGAATGAGCAGTATCTTCTAAGTATAGGTTACTATGGAGATATGAAACATAGATTTTGAGGGGTTAGGTTGGTAGTATGATCATCTTAGGAATAGAATATTAGGACTTAGATTTAGGTATGAAATGGAATGAGAGGATATGGTTAGACGTAGATTTGAAAATGGAGCACAATTGAGGAGGAGCTGAGCTTGAGAGTTATCCACAGATTCTTATGGTCCCATTTTTGGTTATATTAAAATCGATGACTTCCGTCTTGTGTTCAAACATTTGACTGATGAGGTGTTTAAATAATTCGAATTGATTGAGTTTTGATATTCCATTCGTGCCTGATGGTGAGAATGTTTCAGATAATATCTCTACTTTTGATCTATACAGATTTATCTATTTTGAGTGATTAGGGATTGTCCGAATGAGTTGATAGTTTGATTTCTTAAGCTATTACTGAGAAGAGTCTTGATTATTATTCATGCCTTGATGTCTACCTTCACTCATCATTCGAGGATAAATGATCCCAAGGGGGAGATAATGCAACATCTCAATTTTTTTAAGTTAAGATTGAGTCATCCTTCATATGATATAAGATTTTAATTGATAACTGTTAATTGAGCATAAATGTTAAAGTCAATTTCTTAGTGTGAGAATAAAATTGGAGATGGTATAAGGTCGCGATTCTAATGTAAAATTTTGTTAAGATTAGATGTACCAATGACTTCTAGGTTATATATACATGCTAGGATTAATTTCTAACTATTTAAAGCATATTAGATGTGATTTAGAGTCATAAGAGATCTTTTACATCAAGCCAAGTCCAAAGAACTTCTAGACTAAGTTTTCATATGAATTGGAGTAAAAAGTGATGACCATTTTAGTAAAGTTTGGAGTTTTCTAGCGCATCTAATTTCGCCTTAATTGGAGTTTGGAGTAAAAAGTTATGACCATTTTAGTGAAGGCGTGCAGAGCTGTTTGAAGGTCCGCTATAGTTCCGTGTTGTTGACCTGACGTAAACTCTTTTTGGATAAGCTAAATGATGTCCCTTTATTTTATTTTGAGGGTACTTTTATCCTAAAACCTTTGGGGGTCTATTTAAGGTTCCAAAACTCATAAAACGTATTTTTCATAATGAGAAACCCTCTCCTTCACTCCTAAAACAAACGCTCAAGAATCATCAAGAAAGTTATCAAGTTAGGATTGGCTTTCAATATTAATCATCAAGGTAAGTTATTCCTTATAAATTTCAAGTTGCCCAACCTAAATATCTTTATCTATTCATGTAACGCTAATAGAATCTTAAATCATAACCTATGGTTTCAAGAAAACAAATTCAAGAATACCAAGAAATGATTTCTTGATTGTTCTTTTCAAAGAATTAGGGTTCTTCATCAAGAGCTCTAAAGATTCTAAGTCAAGAATTCAAGAATCAAAGATAAATCCTTTAACAATGTCCTTCCAAGTTCTTTCACTTTAAAAGAGCTAGCAAGATTGAAGATTTTCTCCAAGAAAATAAGTATGCATCAAATTCCGATTGTTATATCAACTTTCCAGGTATGTAAGGCTCTTAAAACGCGGAATTGTTCGTCCATTTGCCCCTTAATTGAAGTAGATTGTGAAATAGATGTATTGAGTGTCAAGTATGAATTTTCTTGAGTACTTTGTTGTAAATTGCACTTGTCCTATGTATTTTCTCATGTTGATGATCATCATAAATTTGAATTACCTCATACATATTTTGCATGAATTATTTTATGCAACCTTATATGTTATTGTACTACAAATTGCAATGATGAACTTAGTTGGTGAGTCTAGAGCATTGAATGTATAATGTACTTGTTGTTCATGGTTGTGATCCTAACTTGAAAGTGTTGATGATGATGTTGATGAGATTGATGTCCGTAGAGTTTTAAAGAGCCTGAAACTAAATTCTAAAGACTGCTCCGAGTCGAAGAGTTGATGATTGAATTAATGAGTTGAGTTAAAAATGTCCACTAAGACTAGATGAAGAGACATCTTGATGTTTAATGTCTTATGAGCATGTTGAGTCCTGGGAGGATTATTAAGCACCAAAATGACTAAGAGTAAGTTCCACTCGCACTCATTAACTACGTGACCAGTGTAGGAGTAGATTGAACCGTAAAAATCAAATGTTTCCTTAGTCACAAAAGAGGACTTAATGTTCTTTAATTATGGAACAACTAATGCCATGTCCTTTACCTAAGAAAGGTACTGGATGGATGTGGCAACAATATTGCTTCATTGTATCATCATCGGCTCATAGGTGATGGTTATCGATTAGAGAAACTCCTAGATAGGTTCCACACTAATAGTACGCTGATGTTGAATTGATGGTTTGAGTCTTGAGAGATGATGATGAGTTATTGCCTACTCCTTATCCTTACCTTAGATGGATATTTGTCATTTTGAGTGAGTATCTTATGAGTAGAGGTTATTCCATGTTATTTCTTTCTATATTGTTTCATTCAGCTATTTTACATACTGTACATTCCACATATTAACGCCACTTGGCACTGCATCATTTCATGATGCAAATATAGTTGATAGAGTACTTAAGTAGGCGCCGTTGAGATTCAAAGTTCCCGAGTTCTAGAGATTTGTGATCCCACCTTGCTATTTGGAGGAGCTTTTCCTTTATTTTATCATTTACTTTATTTTCTTTGAGTTGGGTAGCCATGACTTATCATGGTACCATCTCGACATTTAGAGCAGAGGCTTTATAGACCTTGAGTAGAGTAGTGTTGAGCATTTCATTTTTTAACTAGAGCTATTTTTTAGTTTATTTTATGACATCCTTCTCCTTTTCTTAATAGTTTTATATGAGTATTCTTTCGTTGTTGAGTAAGATGTGACGATAAGGGCAGGTGTGTCATGACCCAAGCCTAGGGCCTAGACAGACATGGGGAATGGGAAACTCGAAAGCACCCTAAATAAGCCTATTGACATATCATTCACACATCCTTGGTTGCTGAAGTAAAAGAATCATCAACAAGACATAAATAAAAAAAGGGAAGCGGGACTAACGAAAGCCTTTGACATTCATGAAAGCATAAAGGAGTCAAGCTCAAAGCATATACAAACCATAGTATCCAACAACAACTTTACATTAGAATAGGACAGGGACCAAGACACTCCTTGGCCTCACCCTCGTAATATTAAGTATTCAACATAAAAGAGAAGTCTCAACATGACATGAGTAATATAAATATTGTTCTTGGAGTTGAGGACTCACCAAAAGCTTTCTTCAAAGGATCGAACTAGCCACATGGAGGAGGGTGATCAAAAGGAGCTCTGGTCCCTACATGGTGATATCATGTAGGCATAGAGTATGCGTTAATACAATTGAATGTACTATGTATGCGGGATATAATGCAACAAAGACATAAGCCAATGTACTCAAAATGCATAAGATATAGTTAATCGATATAATTTCAATATGACATGTATGATGAATCCTTGTAAATAAACATTCATGTTAAATACTTAACTTGCATAACATATAATACATATGTAGGAAAAGACCTCAACCAACATAGACCAAGGAGCTATAACTTGGACTCCGAGGCCTGACACCCCCTCAGTTCAGGTGACTAGGCATGACACCCTCTGGCGAAGTGTGGTCCACTTGCCAAGGCAAACCAAACATGATAAACATGAAACTAGATAGATCTACTAGTATCGTAAGGGTAATAATCATAATCCTATGGTGGCACATAGTTTAGAGATTAATGACTTTATATAAGGACCCCTTGAGTCGAGCCCCCATCTTAAGTCTCAAATGGTGCTAAGTCAAATCCCACGAAATACTTAAAATAATCATACTTTATTCATAACATGAACAGCTTGTAAGAACATCACTTTAGTAGCTCATAAACATGCTTGACCTCTACTACTGAGCATAACTTGAATATAAGAGTAGATAATAATCATATATGAACCCTTGCTTTAACATGAATGGCTCACAAGAGGTGAAAATCTTGAAACAAGGCTTAACTTGATACTTGTAAAATCATAGATACTTTTAATGAATTCAATAAATGCTTCAAAGCCCTTAATCATCGTGAAGTCACTTGACTTGTAAATTATTTAATAGATCACCAATAACCTGAGAATTCTTGTCATGTCATTTTATCAAACACGTGGTGGGTTCATGGTACTTGTTACAAAATCATGTAATTTAAGAGTAAAACAAGATGAGTAAACTTAATGCAAATGAACCCAACAACATTATAGTAAAACCCTCATCGAGGGTATCTTGAAATCCATCATAAAAAAAGCTCATAATAGTTCATAGTTTGATAACTCAAATCATGCATAGTCTCAATAGAAAAAATCAATTCACGAAATAAGCTTGAGATAGATATTTATGCATGATCAACTAACACTTACTTAAAACCCCAACATAATTTATTTTTATAATTCATAATAAGAGATACTGATAGGTAATACAACTTGAAATCATGCAATTTTCAGAAAAAGAGAAGGTTGGGCTCTATGGGTGAAAGGACCCATGGATGAAGACCCATGTACCTTAAATCTTGAATTCCTAGATATGAACTTGAAGTAGACTTAGAGCTTGAAATGAGTCTTTGAGTTCCAAATTTGAGCTTGAAGTCCCTAGATTTGAATGAGAGAATTTATGGAGTCTTAGAGAGGTTTTAGAGAGAGTTTTGTGAGCTATAGAGTTAAAAAATGGGTAAGTATGGAGATTTTACGTTTAAGTGGGCATGTAGCTATGACCCCAATATCCTTGGGCGAAATAAGAAAACTAAGGAAAATGTTACACTGGTCCATGCATCTGGCATGACGCGGACTAGATGCTGACTTAGAAATGTAGAGTGGCGTTCCTGGAGCGCAACAGTGCCCCAGGCGCGTTGCGCCGCAGGCACGTTGCGCCCCACGCGCGGATAACCACAGGAAATCATAAAATTAGCAAATATTATTTTTCACTACGAGTCTTCTAAAATCTGAGTTATACCCATTTCCTACTTAATTTTCCCCCCCGATCGAGAATATTAAGTCAAATTTTCAAAATCACGCATGGATTTTGAGATATATGAAAATTACGATTATAGGACTTTTTGAACCACATGTCGGGCATTTCAAGGTGGTTCTCTTGGGTATTCAACAATGGTTCCTCAAGTGCTGGTCACGCCAAGGCTACCCTCTCGAGGCATGAAAGTTTAAAATAACCCCCTTCCCCCAAACTCCTTTAAAGCTTGATCGCGATCCCCTGCAATGTCCACCTGTGTTTGAGGTTACTTTGAACATTTTTGGTAATCCTATTAAGTAATTTTTGGGTACTTAAAAGAAGTATATCATTCAATTAATTAGTTTCTCTCTCATTAACTCAAAATTCAAATTTATTTCTCTCTAAATTTCTCTCCCCAAAGGACTGTTTTCTCCATCAAGTCAAGGCTAGGATTTCAAGGTCAAGATCAATCCTCCATTGCTAGAAACTCAAATTTATGCCCTTGATTTTCATGGGATGTGGGCATTAATTCATGGGCATATTCCACTCATGGAGCAAGAAAAATCTTCGATTTTCGAGTGATTTCAAATATGAATTTCATGAGTTTTTGATCAATTTTTCTTCAATTGCATGAATTAAGTTTCAATTTAAGTTTATCTATCCAACTAGGCATGTTTCAAGTTTTATCAGATAATTCCATTGATTTTCATTCAATTACGCCAATATTTTATCTACGATTTATGATATTGAGTATGGGCACCTAAATTATGATTATAAATTGATTCAAGCTTATTGAATTATGAATGATTTAGATTGAAATTTGCATGATTTCAAAGTATTACGTAGACCCATGTATTATGTAAAAATTAAATTTGAATTTATGAATATCTTCATGGGTCTCTTCAATCATGATTAGGTTGATATGTTTTCAAATGGTTATATATTATTTCAATTTAATTACATAATTTTGAGATCATTCCTCTATGGACTCAAGCATGAAATTATACTTTTCAAGGAAAAAGCTTTATGCCATGACCATGTGTTTACAAGAATTTCAAGCAAGTTGCATGAAAAGTATGCATTGAGTTTTTATGATGAAATTCAAGCTAAACTTTAATGATGGTAGGAATTTCTCCTTTAAATATATGAATTTGTGATGGTGAAAGGCCTATAATCACATCACATAAGTGTAAGGAGCTATTCTATAACTATGTTTATGATTGTGGATGGGTAGTAGAGATGAACCCTGTTGAGTCACAATGGAACCCAACTTCTAATATCATATGATCACAGGTTGGTTGTACGTGGGTGTAAGACCCTAGTGTCTAAGCCTAAATGTCCCTAGCCCCCATAAGCCTAGGAAGTACACCCATGCACAATCAGGGTGTGAATAGGTGTGTGGATCCATGAGTAATCAATCATAGGGCATCGCCCCAACAATCACATATCAACTGGGTCCTCGACCCTGTGCTAGTGTGTACCCGATCCAAAATATACATGTATAATGCTAGGACGTATCCCCTATAGGATAAAGAATCCACCTAGCATAAACAAATATGTCTCATCTTAGAATGTCAATTATGGGGCTCACCCCTAAATGGAATTAGTGGGGTCGTTGACCCAAAATATAATCAATGTGGTCCACAATCCATAGTCAATCGAGTCTTAGACCTGAAACAATTGATGTGTCATCTCTCTTTGAACAAATAACATTGTAGAGTGGAACCAAATCTCAGTTGATGTATGATCCTCAAAGTATGCATTTGCCACCTGGCATTCTAGTCTCGACCATTGAGATAAGGACCACGAGAGCATCACCCAAGACTCGAACTCCTCAGACATGACCATCAGTGCTCAAGCACTGACGGGGAGCATCATCTACGACTTGAGATATCAATCAGCCACTAACTTAACCAATATATTTGGATCCAGAACTCCAAATTCAATTCGTGTCCAGAGTGAACATAGGCAATGACCTCTCAATCTTGGTATGTCACAATCTCAATCCAACCCATATAACAGTACTACTACCTCTCTTAGATATAACATATATCCTAGATCATATGGACAAAACCAATGCCCAACAACCATCAATAGTACATCGAAGCATATGTGTATCATAAATCACCAAAGTGTCATGCCCAACAAAGGCCAAGTATACCATAACCTCGTTAATTATAAGTATCCACAGTGAACATAGACAATGACATTGGATCACAAGTATCTTGGACAATCCAGCCTAACAAAGCCATCTTTATACAAAAAGTAGGCTACAGTATGACATATAATCAATAGACAGTCTTCTGGTAAAACAAATCTCAGTAGTTACAGGCTCTACACCCTCATACAAGTACGATCCAAGAAAGAACACATGGCTGTCCCAAGGAACTAGCCAATATTTGTCCCTTCCCAAGCCTTTTCTCGGTATAAAATAACTCATAAGGCAGTATCAATATTACTTAATCTAAGGCCCAACACGCTAGATAAATGAAAGGATGTTACCTACCAAGAATTAAGGCTTAACCCAGCTGCCATAAAGGATAACATTGATGGCAACCACATGTCGGCACATTGATAATGTCCCCTTCTCTAAATAGGGTAGCAATACATATAACTAACCCACCAAGCTAGTGTCTTATCATAAAATATCTTGGGAGGCCTGTATACCCCTCTAACAGGGTCACACTCCTATCTCTAACCTGCCAGTTGTTCTGTAGCAATGCATTTCGTATCATAAGTCATAGGGCTCCTTTAAGAGTATAGTTATACCATTTCTAGAATATGATGTGTTTCACCAATCATTGGCCAGTAGCACAAGTACATAATGAATAACCACAATAAAATGTATCATAAAATCACAAGGAAACATAGAATCAGGTTTAATTAGGAAATTCAACTGCAAAGACTTAGATATAGATAACCACAGCCACATCGTGTATATATATATATACCAACCACTAAGAACCCCCATAATCAGATACAAATACTAGTTTCATTGCACAATGTAGCAGGTAATCACTTGTTATCCTTAGAAGCAAGTATTCTTCAGTAATCTCAGGCCATACACACATACATGCAAGAGTCAAGCTCAATGGGCATACCTGTCACTTCTCAATCCATCCAACCTTTTTCTGTAGCCAAATAGTGTAAGAATTAAGATAATATAGCAGCTCCAGTGAACACAACCCTAATACAACAACTATCATACCATAACATCATATATATACAACACACAAATCACGTAAAACCATGTACAACATATACTCCACAACTCAATCCATAACTAGTACATTGCGACATATTTCAGCCCAAATCCACATGCATTTCCACTAAGTCTAAGGTTTAGAGGAAGCTTAGCCTGCCTGGTAAATGACGTCTCACGTCCTAAACTAATCCGATTGAAGTTTTCCTCTCCAAATTGCTTCTTGATCCTTATGAGCTTGAAATATGTGTCAAATCCCAAATTTAGCTTCACTGTGATGCCCCTTGCAAAATTTTACTAGTGTAGGCTTTTCAATCACTCAAATCGGATGAATAATAAGCTCAAAATCATAGTGGGAAGTTGATAGAAAATTTGTAGATATTTTCTTGGAACATGTACACATATACATATAGGGGTACTGCTGCCAAATCACTGCCACATGGCAGTACCAGGTCATGCTACATGGTAGCAGTAGAGTATTCCACATCAGCACTCATCATTAGCCATTTAATTCTATTTTTCGTTGTTTTGGGCTCGTTCTGACTTTGATTTTTGCAAACGAACTATGTAACCCTATGGATTTCGATGTTTTGAATGTAACGATATATTAGGAACTTCTAATGGAGCATCCTATGATAAAGCGAGGGTCCTACTTTTGTATAGTCAACTTTTAACAAAAAATCTGCCTTATCGAGTAGGCTACTTATTCTTTGGTGTAGAAGGAACATCAAGATTCCATGTAATAGTTCACATGATCTTATTGTTGGCTATGGTCCCATTCCCGTGTACGTATGTATGCTAGTTTATAACATATTTCATGATGCTTCCATTCTTTATTTTAAAGATATATTGATCATCCATATCTTGTCCTTATTTCATTAATATGTCTATGCATACCATTTTCCTACATGATTTAATGATGTAGCGATAGATGACAACATACCTACTCATCCTAATTGAGACTAGAGTTGTGGATGATACTTTGAAGATTTTGGTGTTTCTTACTATTATATTGCTATGATGAGACTATTGTACTTTCTTTCCTTTTTAATTAAGGGTGAGCTAATGTAAGGACCCGGACTTCGTGAGACGTTTTAGTGCATAAAAGTTGAGTTTTTGGAGGTGTCTGACCCATGGGGGAATGATTGTGTATGACTTGTGTGGCTTCTCACGAGTCGTGTGGCTCTTTGATGGAACCCCTTGCAACTTTTTAAAACTTGTTTCATTAATGTTCTTCTCATAATTTTGGTTTATTTTAAGGGACTTTGTAACGACCTTTTTCCTCCATTTTTTTAATGCTCCATTTTGATTTCTTTTAGTGCCCCATTATTGCAAAATGCTCCATTATTCTTTTAGTGCCCCATTACTGCAAGATGCTCCACTTTGGAGCCTCTATATAAGAGGTTACAATCTGCTCAAATGTGCAGAAAACAAGTGA
>JAPFFP010108163.1:0-42107 GCA_026153255.1 Solanum medicagineum
TTCTTTTCTCTCTTGATCTCCACATCCATCACTAAAAGCCTATGTTGAGTGGAGACATTTTCACTTGGAATAACTTTACAATCCTTACAAAGGTTTCTATCTCCCTTTCGGATAAGAAGGTAATCTATCTGCGTCTTAGCTACCGAACTACAAAAAGTAATCAAGTGGCTTTCTCTCTTCGAGAAACACGAGTTAGCAACCACTAACTCAAAGGCTTTGGCAAAATCCAAGAGAGAAGTCCCACTTTCGTTCCTTTCACCAAAACCAAAGCCACCATGCACATCTTCGAACTCACTATTAGTCGCTCCGATATGCCCATTAAAGTCACCCCCAATGACGATTTTTTCTGTCGCCGGTAGACCTCTCACGACCTCATCCAGATCCTACCAAAAATGCCTTTTGACTTCCCCATCTAGACCTACTTGGGGCGCATAAGCACTAACAACATTCACAAGATGTCTTCCCACCACGAGTTTGATAAACATTATCCTATCGTTAACCCTCCTAACATCGACCACGTAATCCCTAAGATACTCGTCTACCGAGATTCCCACCCCATTTCTAGCCCTAGATCCACCCGAGTACCACAGCTTAAACCCATCCACGTCCGGAGCCTTAGTACCCACCCACCTAGTCTCTTGAACACACGCTATATTAATATGCCTCCTTCTAAAACTTTTTACTAATTCTGTGGACTTCCCTGTTAATGACCCTATATTCCACGATGCCATCCTTAACTTGAATAGATGCGTGCCCCTCTCACCCCCCTTACCCCTAACCCCTGGCCCCAACTGATGACATGACCCTAGTCCACCATGAGATCTTGACGCCACTAAACTAAGTCTATTATCACTCTTAAGTTACAACAGCAACAATATGCAGCAATATACAACAATATACAACAACAATAAATTATACACCAATAATATTGACAAGATCCGTATGCAGCAATATACAACAATATACACAACAATATATAGCAGACTTCAACAACAATACACTCTACAATAATAGTGAGTTATAATCTTCTACTGGTTGCTTTTGATTAATTACCTGTAGTTATTTGTTTCTCAAAAAGAAATTCCAAATCACACATGCAAATCCGAGGACCTCAAATCACACAGAAAACAAATAAATTTGACTAAACAAAGAAACAAAACTGGAGATCAACCCAAAATCAGAGCAAGCCAACACCAACAAAGACGATAAACCCAAAAGTTGGAGGAGATAGCACGAAACAAACCAAATAAATCTGATGAAGACGTTGTAAAATGCTAATTAACAGTACCAAAATGTGTAGTTGCGGTTTGAAGGACCAAAATACCTAATTTGTGAGCTTGTGTTATTCGAGATAGGGTTACAACAAGAAGAAACAGAATGCAACAAGAAATCGATGGAGGTAGTAAGTTGTTCAAAAAAAAGAAAATGGTGGTTCTGTGCTTATTTTTGGCAAAATTCAAGTTTTTCATTCAGGTAGATTGAAAAATAGAGGTACGATGCTTGAGATTTGAACTTGAAATCTCAGCATCAGCAGCAATATGCACTAATATACAACAATACAACAACAATAAACTATCGGAATATTTCAGCAGCCCAGCTAATTACAAACATACCACAGTAATGAATATACAGATGAAGAAACAACGAAACACTATGTTTGAACAGGGGAGAAGGGGAATATAGCGAATATCACCTGGGTATTCCTCGCAGCTTGAAAGAATCTGACCTATTGAATGCGTCGCCGGAAATTGGGATTCTGATCGATTCCGTCGCTGGAAATAGTGGTCACCAAAATTTTTTTTGCAGATTTTAAATCGTGTTCGCCGGCGAGAGTTTTATAGCTGCTCGAACACTATGTTTATTTTCTGCAGATTCCCAGTCTGTGGAGAAATCCGCCGGAGAAACAGAGGGAGTCCGCAACCCCCGGCGAAGAACCCGCTAAAAAGGCCTGCCGGAAACCCCTAGATCTCACCGGGAAACCCACCAAGAGCACAGGATGGCTCGCTGAACTGGGGGAGAACGAGTTCTCTCGTCCGGCAAGGGCTCGCCGGAGATCGAGTAAGGCTTTTCCGGCCAAGAGATAGCGAGCCCTTGCCGGAAAAGAAAGTAACGTTCGGATAGAGAGATTACCATTAGAGAGAGAAGAATTTGTTTTTCGGTGTGAAGTTCCTATATATATATATATGAATATGATATACGCATTAGAAGTTAATGTACTATTTCGTGTAGCTTTCATAATTTCATTTATTACCATATTATAATTTAAGTTTTGATATACTAGTATACCAAATTAAAATATTTGGTGTATTATTGTATTATATAAATATCATTAGAATTATATTATTTGAAGGATTTAAGATTTAATCCTAGACTTAAAATTTTGAAAATTAATAACAAAATTGGTTGGTCTTTGGGTATAGGCAAGACATATAGTAATATGGGTATTGTGAGTTTTGAAATCTTATGGTGATAATTTATTCGACTAGATTGTGGTGCTACAGATTCCATTCAAAAAGGAAAGGCCAAAGTATTAGATTGACCGTGATTTGACTAAGGCAAGTGGACTTTCAAAACTTTGTAATTCTCATAGAATTCTCAAATTTTCGTTTCTCCTTCGTGTGATACATGAAATATTTTAATACTAAAAGAAATGAGGTGATTAAAAATGTAAATGTGAGTTGGTGTGTTATTATGTTATTTGAATTGAAAAGTGTGGTTAAATGCTGAGAATTCTATATTTTTGAAATATATATATTGTTGTGGTTGGTAATTACGAGTGGATTTATTTGTCGAATTCATAGCATGTTTATTCATTCCATCTCATGCATATTTGCATTGATCCTGGAAATTGATATGAGTGAGATGGAAAATATTGGGACTGAGGTCTTTACCGGTCGAGATATGATGCCGAGGTCTTTGCCGACGAAATTACGATGTTGAAAACTTTACCATGATATTGTGACGCCAAGGTCTTTGCCGTCGAAATTATGATGATATTCTGATGCCGAGGTCTTTGCCGGCAATGATGTGATGTTGAGATATTTTTCAGTAATGTTATGATGCCGAGGTCTTTACCGGCGATTATTGCATAAGCATTGCATTTCATCCTTATATTTTGGAGTAGTATGATGTTACTCTTGAGATTGATTGTGTTATCACTTATAGCTTGTGCTTTGGAATTGTGATATGGTGAAATACCATCTTTATTATGTATTATGTACTGCTGGGCTGGACTAACTTTCTGTGCAGGTTGTAGTCGTGGAGGCCGATTGGGACGAAAGGAGTTTGTGTATTCTATTAGACTTACTTTGTTTTGTTAGTTGACTTGCTGGGTACCGCGTTTTATTTGGTACTCACCCCTTACTTCTACACTTGTGTAGGTTGTGAACCCGGACAGTGAATAGTATTTTCCTCGTTCATCCGAGGCTTCCCAAGAGACATAGAGAGGTAGCTGTTGTCATCTGGCTGACTCTCTTGTTCCTATTTCTTCTGTGCTTGTTCTATTCGAGAAGAAGGACAATTGGACTTGTATTTTTTTGATTTTCTATATTTCTAGTGGCTTGTACACGTGACAACCAATCCTTGGGTGGTATTTAAGTTTATGGAAATTTTCAGCTTTAGTTATCTACTCTATTTAATTACTTCCGCGTGTTATATTTATTATCTCTTTGGGTTAAGGCTGACTTGTTCTGATGGGATTAAACAAGTGACATCACGCCCATTTTTGGATCGTGACATACACCAAGTGATCTCTTCACGGGGTTTAGCGGCTGGAACTAAGATCTAGAACTTCACTATATGGATATACTAAATCCAAATGAGGTCCCTTTGAACTTCAATGAACCATTTGAAGAAGCATACTTATCTCTTCACATGGTTGAATAGGGAAGAAATATATATATATATATATATATATATATATATATATATATATAACAATCTGCATATAATTGAAATTTTTTTAGAATAAACAAACACATTAAATTCACTAACATTACTATTAAACTTGGCATCAACGGATTTGAAATCAGCTTCAAATGTAATATTGGTGTCAAAAAGATGAATAATGACTTCTAAATTCATTCCAAATTTCAGTAGTAAAAAATTATAACTTAAACTACAACTAAAAACTAGACTCCCTTTCAATAAAATAATAAGGATAACCAATGAATATTACTAAGAAATCGATAAATATTTTCTGTTATTGTATTATATACTCACATGATCTTGATCATATTGATCTTACCTCATTGGTTTCTGTAGTTATCCTTCAATGAATTAGATAGATTAATAGATAAGAATAGCCAAGGAAACGCAAATTATATTAAACTACTATGTACGTACCTTTTTATTTATGCTATAAAATATATATTTCAAAACAAAGAAATATATATTTTATGCTTCATGAAATATTTTAGGCAGCGTACAATAGACTTTTGTGGTTGGGCACTTCTTCGAAATATGTGCATAGTGAAAACTTTAGTACACTGAGCTATCCTATCATGCTATGAAAAATGCCACCATCAAAGAAAAACCAGTTAAATTCCTCTTGTATAATTTATGTGTTTTACTATATTAAATTTATTTGAATGCCATTATTTTCTACTTCAAGAATAAAAGATCCTATGGTACCTACGAAGGAGATTAGATTAATATATTGTCAACTTCGTAGACCATAAAATATTATGTTCATAATGTGAATCATGGAATATTTATAACTAATTGACTTCTTTACGCATTTTTTTAGTTGAATTTTTCATTTATCAGTATGTATAAGAATTTTTATGACCGTGCTAAGCGCGGATAATGTTTTTAGTTATCTAAATAATTGACAGTAAGTTATGAATATGAAATTTAAAAGTATATAACATATTAGAAAAAAAACTTTTTCATCTGAATTACTTAAAAGAAACTATATTGTGACTTATCAAAATAAACATATTAGAAAGAAATTACCTTTCACATGAAACTTTTCAAGTTGTTTCAGATAGGCACGGAGACGGAATTTAGGGAGAAGCTATCTATCAGATTTGCTTAAAATTTAGACGGAATTTTCAAGTTGAAAATTTGCTAACTTTAAATTCTAAAGGGAAAAAGTTCTCATATACCCCTCAACTTTGCGAATAGAGTTGTATTCCTCACTAAAAAAAAGGGGCTCACATATATCCCTACAATTATACAAATGGCCTGATGAAAGTGAAAGAAATATGATTTTAAATAGAGTTTTTATAAAATAAAATCCATATCGAAATATATTGTAACAACCCATCTTTAGATAGAAGTCCCATATCGGCAAAACACAGGAGAGATGTTAGGTATATAAGTACAAGTCTTACTTACTAGTGACACGTTTTAAAGCCGTGCAAACTTAAGCCCAGAACGTGCTAGTGATATTGTCCACTTTGGCCTAGGCCCGTACGGCTTTAAAATGCATCACTAGTAGGTAAGACCTGTTTACTTATATACCCAAGATGGGTTGTTACACATATTTGGCTTCTCGAAAAGTTTTGCGCATATTTGATACTTCTCACATATAATTTTTTGTCCCTTCTCTAGTGTAATCAAATAAAATTTATTAAAACATGAATTTTATAATATAATTTAAATTATATTAAATTCAAAATATGTTAGTCCAAAAAATAAATGTTAAGGATTATATAATTGGGTTAATTAATTAAGTTCAATAAAATATGGATTTAATTAAAAGCCCAAATTTATTTATTTGGGCTACGAAAGATGACGCACTTTATTAGGCCCAATATCCTCTCATCTTAGAGGCCCGCTTGATGCCACGTGGCGGATGACGTGACTCGCCAAGTCAATCAAAGTAGTCAATAGATCAGGCCATGTGTCAGAATGACATGACATTCCTATCTCAAATCAAAGGCCAATAAAAATATGCCATATGTACAATGATGTGTTCCAACCAATCAAATATCACCCATGTCACTTGAAAAGAAATCTATTCTAATCAATTTTCCTGTGACATGTCATCTTAAATCTGATTGGCTGAAGAAAGTCTAACTCCATCATGACTCCTCCATTCTACAACTATATATAGAGGTCCTCATAATTCAGAATTCACACCAAGAATTCTAACAAGATAGCAGAGAGAGGTCGTGGATCAAACACGTACATATTTCTACAAGCAACAAGAATTCAAGAAATCAAGCATTCAAGTTCAAGAACGCATTAAGATCAAGACCACCAGATTCAAGAATAAGCCAAAAAACCCTTGGACTCAAGTACAAGCCAAGATCAAGTTCAAGAACAAATCCATATCAAATTCAAGTTCAAGATCATCAAACCCATATATCAAGATCAAGACCACCGAATTCAAGATCAAAGCCCAAAAGCGCTTGAATTCAAATACAAGTCAAGATCAAATCGATCAAGTTTTTCAAGATTCAAAATCAAGCTAAAGAGCCCTTGAATTTATATTTGAAAAGGCAAATCAGAGGATTCATAGAGATTGCAAAACTCACTCCTTGAATAAGGTACTACAATTGTTGCAATATTTTTCGTTCCTTGAATAATATTTTGTAGACGCGAATTTTATTGTCATACAAATTCTGGCACTCCCAGTGGGACAATCTCTACCTCTCATTCAACTTTTCAAGCTTCAAAGAACATCAAAATGGCTTCCGAGAAAATCTCGCAGTGAACTTCTTCCAAGGTTGCTGATTCCCAGTTCTCTGCTAAAGTAGATGGAATCCAGGGTTTCATTTTTGGAAGTGTTGGAGCTGTTACAAGGATGAAAGCTACTATACTAGGACAATAAACACTGCGAGTGTCGTCCACACCAACTTCTGATTTTGGATCTTTATCCACAGAGGAACAATTTAACTATTTTTAGCATTTTGCTTCTGCGCCATATTATCATAAATCTGATTGGCTGGGAGAAAGTCTAACTCCATAATGACTCCTCCATTCTGCAACTATATATAGGGGTCCTCATAATTCAGAATTTACACCAAGAATTCTAAAAAGAAGCCAGAGAGAGCTCGTGGATCAAGCACGTAAATTTTTCTACGAGCAATAAAAAATTCAAGAAATCAAGCATTTAAGTTCAAGAACACATTAAGATCAAGACCACTGGATTCAAAAACAAGCCCAAAAGCCCTTGGATTCAAGTACAAGACAAGATCAAGTTGAAGAACAAATCCATATCAAATTCAAGTTCAAGATCATCAAACCCATATATCAAGATCAAGAGCACCGAATTTAAGATCAAAGCCCAAAAACGCTTGAATTCAAATACAAGTCAAGATCAAATTTGTCAAGTTTTTCAAGATTTAAAATCAAGCTAAAGAGCCCTTGAATTTATATTTAAAAAGGCAAGTCAGAGGATTCATAGAGATTGTAGAACTCACTCCTTGAATAAAGTACTACGATTGTTGCAATATTTTTCGTTCCTTGAATAATATTTTGTAGACGCGAATTTTATTGTCATACAAATTCTGGCATGCCCAGTGGGATAATCTCTACCTCTCATCTCAACTTTTCTAGCTTCGAAGAACATCGAAATGGCTTCCAAGAAGATCTCGCAATCAACTTCCTCCAAGGCAGGTGATTCCAAGTTCTCTGCTGAAGTAGATGGAATCCTCGGTTTCATTTTTCGAAGTGTTGGAGCTGTTACAAGGAGCAAAGCTACTATACTAGGACAACGAACACCGCGAGTATTGTCCACACCAACTTCTGATTTTTGATCTTCATCCATAGAGGAACAATTTAACTATTTTGAGCATTTTGCTTTTGCGCCATGTCATCATAAATATGATTGGCTGGGAGAAAGTCTAACTCCATCATGACTCCTTCATTCTACAACTATATATAGGCGTCCTCACAATTCAGAATTCACACCAAGAATTCTAACAAGATGCCAGAGAGAGCTCGTGGATCAAACATGTAGATTTTTCTATAAGCAACAAGAATTCAAGAAATCAAGCATTCAAGTTCAAGAACACATTAAGATTAAGACCACCAGATTCAAGAACAAGCCCAAAAGCCCTTGGATTCAAGTACAAGTCAAGATCAATTTCAAGAACAAATCTATAACAAATTCAAGTTCAAGATCATCAAACCCATATATCAAGATCTAGACCACCGAATTCAAGATCAAAGCCCAAAAGCACTTGGATTCAAATACAAGTCAAGATCAAATCTATCAAGTTTTAAAAGATTCAAATCAAGCTAAAGATCCCTTGAATTTATATTTGAAAAGGCAAATCAGAGGATTCATAGAGATTGTAGAACTCACACCTTGAATAAAGTACTATGATTGTTGCAATATTTTTCGTTCTTTGAATAATATTTTGTAGACGCGAATCTTATTGTCGTACAAATTCTGGCACGCCCAGTGGGACAATCTCTACCTCTCATCTCAACATTTCGAGCTTCGAAGAACATCGAAATGGCTTCCAAGAAGATCTCGCAATCCACTTCCTCCAAGGCTGCTGATTCCAAGTTCTCCGCTGAAGTAGATGGAATCCTGGGTTTCATTTTTAGAAGTGTTGGAGCTGTTACAAGGAGAAAAACTACAATACTAAGAGAACAAACACTGCGAGTATCGTCCACACCAACTACTGATTTTGGATCTTCGTACACAGAGGAATAATGTAACTATTTTGAGCATTTTGCTTCTGCGCCATGTCATCTTAAATCTGATTGGCTGGGAGAAAGTCTAACTCCATCATGACTCCTCCATTTTACAACTATATATAGGGGTCCTCACAATTCAGAATTCACACCAAGAATTCTAACATGATGCCAGAGAGAGCTCGTGGATCAAACACTTAGGTTTTTCAACAAGCAACAAGAATTCAAGAAATCAAGTATTCAAGTTCAAGAACACATTAAGATCAAGATCACTAGATTCAAGAACAAGCCCAAAAGCCCTTGGATTCAAGTACAAGCAAAGATTAAGTTCAAGAACAAATCCATATCAAATTCAAGTTCAAGATCATCAAACCCATATATCAAGATCTAGACCACCGAATTCAAGATCACAGCCCAAAAGCTCTTGATTCAAATACAAGTCAAGATCAAATCTATCAAGTTTTTCAATATTCAAAATCAAGCTAAAGAGCCCTTGAATTTATATTTGAAATGCAAATTAGAGGTTTCATAGAGATTGTAGAACTGGCTCCTTGAATAAAGTACTACGATTGTTGCAATATTTTTCATTTCCTTGAATAATATTTTGCAGATGCGAATTTTATTGTCATACAAACTCTGGCATGCCCAGTGGGACAATCTTTACCTCTCATCTCAACTTTTCAAGCTTCGAAGAACATCGAAATGGCTTCCAATAAGATCTCGCAATCAACTTCCTCCAAGGCTACTGATTCCAAGTTCTCCACAAATGTAGATGGAATCCTGTGTTTCATTTTTGGAAGTGTTGGAGCTGTTATAAGGAGCAAAGCTACTATACTAGGACAATAAACACTGCGAGTGTTGTCCACACCAACTTCTGATTTTGGATCTTCAACCCCAAAAAGAGCTAGGCCCTTCACAAATACTTTAGAAGGAGGAAGTAGTGTTGCTGAGAATATCAAGCAGACTTTAGCTCTACTTGAGGTCTCTGGTTTCAAGAACTCCACTACAAAGAAAGACCCCGACTCATCCAATGAATCTTCTCCATATGCATCGCAAAACGTGAGCTTTTTGTAGATCAACTTTCACAATAACCCGTGCTACTCTTCAGTGCCTCCAAAAATCATGCAAGCGATGATAACTAATGCTTCATCCATAGAGGAATAACTCACCTAGTAAAGATGATTGAAGGATTGACCAGGCATGTGCAACACCAAGAGTCTCGTATAGATAAGTTGATGTATAGGGTGAACGGCTTACTAGATGGGGAATCTATGTCACGCACAAAGTCCCATTAGGCGGACTGGCACCTGTTGCTGATAAGGCTTGGGAGAACCAACCTATATCCATGTGCTATCTCTACATATTATAAGGGATTTCTACATTCAACATGCCTTTAAGAAAGTAAACAGTAATAACAAGCCAAATGGAAATGCATATGGCTAGGCCGTTAGGGCCACGTTGTATAAAGTACGAGACATGACTACACTTTAATTTACATAGTCTACAAAGCCTCTAGATAAGGAAAAATATCTGATAAGGTCGGGACAGGCCCTCGCCTGAACTAACTATACAATACAAAAATATAAGCTCTAGACACACAAAGCTTCGTAGCAACCTGGAGCTTGGTAACAACAACTGGATATCCTGTACTCCTACTAGGGAGATCTTTTAGCACCTGTACCTGCATCATGAAATGCAGGTCCCTCGTAAGGGACATCAGTACGAGATAGTGTACTAAATATGTAAGGCAGGAAATACTGTATATGAAGTAACAACTCAAATGAAACTACAACACATTTGGCAGGATTCAACTCCAGGTCTTACAGGCGTAGGCGATCAAAGAATTTTCTCAAATGAGTCAGATCATCTGAACTCTCGTGGGACTTGATGACGACATCATTCACGTACACTTCAATCTTTTTATGAATCAAGTCATGGAAAAGAGCTGTCATAGCTCTCATATAAGTAGCTCTCACATTTTTTAGGCCGAATGGCATCACCCGATAATGGTATATACCTCAAGGCGTGATAAAAGCTATCTTTTCTGCATCCTCCTCATCCATTAAAATTTGATGATATCCCGCAAGACAATCCACGAATGATTGCATCTCATGTTTAGCACAGTTGCCAATGAGAATGTGGATGTTTGAAAATGGAAATTATCCTTGGGGCTGGCTTTATTGAGATCTCTATAATCAACGCAGATCCTGATCTTTCCATCTTTCTTGGGCACTGGGACAATATTGGCCAACCAAGTAGGGTACCACGTCCCCTCTTCTACCTTGGATTATATCTGTTTGGTAACTTTCTCCTTGATTTTCAGACTTAAATATGGCTTAAACTTCTGAGTTTTCTATTTTACTGGGCTGAATTCTGGGTTGATCGGTAACTTGTGGGAGACAATATCAGTACTCATACCTGGTATATCTTCGTAGGACCAAGCAAACACATCCATGTATTCTCTAAGTAAACTAGTGAGTTCTCCCTTCTGAGCATTACTCAAATGGACACTGATTCTGGTCTCCCTAACACATTCTTCATTTCCTAGATTCACTACCTCAGTCTCGTCCAAATTAGGCTTGTCGCGATTTTCAAACTGTCTCAATTCCTAGGCAATATGTTCGGGAACTAAGGTTTCTTCATCGTGCTCTTCGAATTTATTATCACATGCTTCATTTTGTCCATTTAGCTTTTGACATGACATGACATTGATAGGTTTAGAATTGTTTAAACTATATCATAAAAAAAAACATATTTAGATAAGAAGTAATTGAATTGAAAGGATGAATATAAAGTGCAATTTGAAATAAGTGGAGGCTTTCATTTAAAATAAAGTGCAAACTTTGGCCACGACCACGGGTCGATCTGCCTTTTGAGAAATTAACAAAATTAAACACAAGTGAAATAGCAACATCATGGGCCTCCGCCGGACTGCCACTTATTTTAATAATGAGTAATTTAACAACTCTTCATCTACCAAGATGAGGGGGTAATCAGCGGTGAAGTAGGTGCCTCTTTCAGTTTTCGGTCATCCGGTTCTGCGCCTAGAACACCTAATGCCTGGTCTGTTTCACCTTCATCAACTGCATCAACTTCCTCAAATAGGTCCCAGATCCTTCCCCCAAGACCATCGTCATCTAGGTATTCTTGGATTGGAAATGACTGATATAGATGCGGTATTGGTCGGGCTAAGGTTTGATCACCCTTCTGACCCTGCATTCCCGACTCATCTTCTCCTAAGATAATGTATCCTTGGCCGAATTTCGACTGCTGTGCTGGCAAAAGAACAGGCTCAATAATACCCTACAAGTGCTTCCCTAATCCAAAACCAAGTTCGAATCCATTCCTTAGCACTAATGTGGCTATCATCTTATAAACAACCGGCATAGGAGGTCCTGACGTTTGGTCATCTTTGGTAGCATTTACAATTTCTACAGTGTGAAGATCCAATCCTCTAGCGATGTTATTGATAATAGGCGCGTAAACATTCGAATGGCTTCCCTCACCATGAATGACCACTTCATGTTCATTCCGAATGAACTTCATCATTTGATGGAGGGTAGAAGGTATCGCTCCCGCCATATGGATGCAAGGTCTACCTAACAACATGTTGTAGCTGGTAACTATATCCATCACTTGGTGTTCAACAATGAACTTAGTGGGTCCTACACCAATTGTTAGATTTATTGCCCCCATTATATCTCTTCTGCCACCATCAAAGGCTCTCACACGAACTCGGGTCTGCTGAATTTTGCCCACATCATAATTTAACTACTCAAGAGTAGACAGAGGGAAAATATTCAGCCCAGATCCATCATCGATTAGCACGCGATTCAGGACCATATCTTGGCATTTTATTGTAACATGAAGCGGCTTGTTATGCATTACTTCATTAAATGGCAACTCCTCATCGCCAAAATTGATGTGATGACCCTGGGTGACCCGGCTTATCATGTTTACCAGATTATCGCTGTCTGTTCCCCCTGGTACATAGACATCGTCCAACGTCCTCATTAGTGCTTGCCTATGACGTTCTGAATTCATCAACAGCGCACATACAAAAATCTGAAGAGGTACCTTTTCCAGGTGCCTCATGATAGAGTATTCCTGCGGTCGCATTCTTCTCCAAAACTCTTCTGCCTCAGCTTCACTTATCGGTCTTTGGGTTTTCCTACCTGCTCCCTGAGTTGTTCTCTCTGTACCGATAATCTCAATCTCAAACTTCTTGCTGGGAAGCCCTTTGGGTGACGTAGCAATCGCTTCATGGGGTATCAAGATCTCTATCTTTGGCTTGCCAGCAATGCTTAGAAATGCCATACTTTTCTCTAAACTTACAGTGTCGTCCAGTACTATCTTCTTCAACGCACCCCAATCTTCTTCCCTCTCAATCATACCAGCCATGTTTCCCTCATGATCAAGCAAAGGGTTCTTGTTGACATTGGGAATGGCAGTCCGAAGAACAACAATGTCTTGATCAATTAGGTCTTGGATTTTATGCTTCAGGTTTATGCAAGCTTCAGTGTCATGCCCAACACTGTTAGAGTGATATGCACAAGTATGGTCACTTTTGAAGAAAAGAGAGTTGGTCTCTGTGGCTTTTGGAGGGACAGGCTGGATCAATCTCACAGCCGACAATCTTTCAAATAGCTTTGTCCGGCTTTCGGCAAGAGGAGTGAACACCCTGGTGGTTTTTGGGTTAGGAGAGTTATAGTTATTTTGTGGGGGTGGAAGTACTTGATTGTACTTAGAATGGCTTCGACGTGGAGGTGTTGTGGTCTAGAATTTTGGGTATGGCGGTGTTTGGTAATTTGGTGGTGGGGTTTGGAGATTTGGGGTTGGATAACTGGTAGAGGGCTTTCGATAAGTTGGTTAGATATGAGAGCCATTTGGTGGAGGAGATTGGTAGTTAGGGGTAATGTTTAGATATTGTGGGGAGTGATAATGGGAAGGAGAAGCTTGGTAATTTGTTGGTGAAGGGTGATATCCTGGCTAAGCATAAAAGGCGGGGGTAGGTTGAAGATGGGTTTGAGGGGCGGACTTTCTGGAGTGGCTGCTAGGGGTTCTCCTTTTGCCCTGAACGCTGGAGATGGCTGACACATCTTCTTTCCTTTTTCTTAACATCCCGGATGTTCCAACTGGAGTCGATATGCGGGTGATCTTACCTGTTTTGAGCCCGTCTTCGATGTTCACCCCAATCTTCACTATGTCCGCAAATTTTGCTCCAACGAGTTACATCATTCTTTCATAAAATTCTGGCTCCTGGGAGTGCACAAACACTTTGATAATCTCTTTTTCGGTCAAGGGAGGATGCACTCTGGTAGCGTAGTTTCTCCATCTATAGGCGTATTCTCTATAACTCTCTGTCGATTTTTGTCTGATTTTCTCCAAGGAATAGCGGTCTGGAACTATTTTAACATTGTAAGCAAAGTTTTCAACAAAAACCTTGGCCATGGCACTCCAACTGGCCCACCGATTTATTTCCTGGGAAGTGAACCATTCTAAGGCCTCCCCACTGAGACGTTGACTAAAAAGTCGTATCAGCAATGCTTCATTCTTCTCGACACCCACTAGTTGATCATAATATGCCCTCAAATGGGCTAGAGGATTCCCACTCCCATTGAAAGTATCGAACTTTGGTATTTTGAACCCTTTCGGCAGGTTCAAATCTGGCTGAATGCACAAATCTTCATAATCCAAGCTCGCAACATCAGGTGTAAAGTGAAATTGCTTCATATCTTTGGCAATTTCTTCCTTTATATTCAATTGTGCCATCTCCTCCTTGGCCTTCCTTTCTTTTTCTTTCTCCTCATAGTGGTCAATATCGGAGTAAGTGGCATGAGGATTTTATGGATTTGTAAGGATCAGGATATGGAAAGAGGCTTTAGGAGGCAAAATTTGTGTGGCAGGTGGGTTGTATTGGTCCGGGTGTTGGCTTTCAGGATGGATTGTCTGGGGGTGGGCAGCGTGGGCCATTTGAGAGAAGCTGCCGGCTTGGGTAATATTTGGGTTCTGGAGAGGGGGTGGTGCTTGAGGGAAGAGGTTTGAAGGTCCTGCGCCGTTAATGATGGGAGAAGTTTGTATAAGAGTAATTGGTGGATTTACCGAGATGGGAGTAGGCTGATGAGGAGAAGAAAAATGAAGTGAGGGCCTCCCGTCATTTGGAACAGGAAGATTAGCAGTGATAGCCAAGTTTTCTAACTCTTGGGTCTTTTTCATTGCCATTTTCATGTTCGCAATCTGTTGCATCAGCTGTGCAATCAATTGGTTCTGCTGTGTGGTAGCAGGGTCTGTTACGGTGATCTCTGTCAGGTTTGCATCATCATTGTGGTTTGTCATTTTTCCTTTCTGCCAGCTTTGGTCAGGGGAGGGATATTTATGTACTCGGGATCTGGTGAAATAAGGATGATCAACCAGCTTATCAACACAGATCAGTTTTAAATTACCTGTAAGGAGAATCACTCAAAAACAAACATGTTAATTTCTTCAAATTAGTAAGTAATACATATATGTCAATTAGCATACAATTTGTTGCCTTATTCAAGAGTAAACTAGCCCACGATTTCAAAAGAGTGGGCTAAAATTCTACCTAAATACAACAACATAATCACATAATAGTTATAACAAGTAGCACAAAACAGTTATCGTGTATCCTAAATGCAGGTGGCCCTTTTTATGCCAGGGGTAGGCCTATCGAATCGGAGGATGCGTATCAATTAAAGACAACTCATTACCCCAAATATACTTTCTTTTTCCCAAAAATACATCAGAAAGCTTACAAAACATAAGGACGAATCCCAAATTTAAAGACGAATGTACAAAATAAAATCAATCCCATGCAGGGGACAACAAAAGACTCTAGGCATAAAGACAAATCCCAAATTTTAAAGAAAAAGATGAAAATCAATCCCATGCAGGGGACAACAAAAAACTCTAAGCTGCTTCGGTTCTATCGCTGACCCTCGCCCTTTTAGTTGTTTCAACTTCATGCCACATAAAGTACCTATTTCCCCACAAGTAGTCCTTTGCCCACTGAGTCTTCTCTGTCGTGTGACCGATTCCCTCCATAGCCTGAATCTGTTTTTCCATGCGATCATCCAAGCCAATTATGCATTATCTTGCTCTATCGAGCTCCTGCCTAAGCTGCTCTATAACTTTAGAATCCTCCAAGTGCAAATGATTTTCCAGGTACTTCTCTTGACTTTTGGTTTCGATATTCTTGACATGACAAGGCACATTCAGGTCAGGCTTGATTGTTCTAGCAAAGTTCTTCTAGAACCACTCCTTATACTTATCACTACGCTCAACATTAAATCTGTTGAGAACATTATCCCCTGCCACACTCCGATTCTTCCATTCTTGAATTATCATCCTATCGAAAGACACCTGACCGTCCTTGTGGTGTGTCACAAATTTGTTCATATCCACTTTCTGAGGAACGTCTTGCTTACGACCTAACTACCTAAGAACTCGACCGGGAGCATATGGCCGGGTGCTCCTAAGCCTAGCCAATACCAAGAAAGGAAGATTTTTACTTTGGATTACAACACCACTTACAACAACATTCTCAAGGGACCACTGTATATCTTCTTCTCAAAGTCCATTCAATATTGTCATCCAAAATCATTGTCCTTCCCCTACTTTGAAATGATTGAAGCGTAAGCACCAGCTGTGAGATGCGAATTGATCATTTCGAACCTTTGGATCTGGTTCGATGGGATTGAGGACTTTGAGGAGGTGCTTCATCATCCACCATTGAAGTATTAGGTTGCAACCTCTAAAGAATCGATTCTCCTTATGATATTTATCCAAAGCTTGGTAAATATCAGCAAGGATCATAGGTGCTAAGGTGAAATATTTAGTCGACGTTCCGGTATTTAACTCCGTTGAAGATGGCGTGAGTAACCATTATCACACTAGGGTGAATGGTGTGCCCTAGATTCTGGGGGAAAACCATAGTCCCCAACAAGCATACCATGAAAACAAAAGGTCGCTTCTCTTCCCAATCTTGTTCTCAAGTAAATTCCTTCTTAAACCTTTCATAGCGATTAGCGTGTCCGAATCGGTAGTATAACTTATGAATTGGGATTTCTGGTCCCTTTGTCCATTCGATGTCGACTGACGAATGCGCTTCCTTAATCTCCTTTAGAACTCACACCTTGGGAATCAGAATGTTGTCATCCAGTTTAGCCTTTCTCTTGTTGCACATGCCTACGCTTTCGTAACTTGCTAACACTTCTTCTAGAGTAAGAGTTAATTTGACAATTCCAAAATGAAATACCATACAATCTCTGTCCCAAAACTTAACCATCGCTCCAATCAAATATGGCTAAGCTTCCTTTCCATGAGAGAGGGGAGATAACCTATGTGTTTTTGTTATTCCCTTTTGTCGTACTCATTCATTCTTGCCCACCATACTTTGAAAAAAGGATGAGGTTGAGTCACCATCCCAACCTTTAAAGGCTCACACACTTGAGTCATCCTGCAAGAAAGCAAACAAGTTGAGTTCCCCCCACCCAGGTGATAATGAGTTGTTTAAATTAGCACATATCCTTCAATTAAAACACACAATTATGATCGTCCATTTGGGCCGAGGGCCATTTTGAACTCAAGGCGGTCTTTCTAATGGGCCCAACACACCTTACGTGTTGGGTCGTCCTAGGCTAATGCTTAGATCGTAGGATTTTAGTTTCGCTCTATCCTAGGTGTCTAAGAGTGGGTTTTGGATGGACTGGTACCCAGGCGGACAACCTGAGCTGGAAATTCATGACAACCATTGGACGAACCCGTAAACTGTCACTTATTTCGAAAAGGGTTAAATACTTGGAAATCCGGCCGCGGGATCGCAAACCATCTTTCCAAATACACGGGATAGGAAGTGCAATGAAATGCAAAAAATAGTTTATTATCAAATTTAAATAGATAAAGCAAATAAGCAAATATAACCAAACAAGTCAAATAATTAGTCAAACAACCTAATCTAATGGTTAGAACCTAATTGAAATTCTGCAGTAGAGTCGCCATTTCTGTTATATGAAAAAACAGCTTTTTGAAAAGAAAATTCGAAAATCAATAAATCACTTTAAACTTAATTGATTTAAGAAAATCGATTCTTGAAATTCGATTCTCGAAATTCGAAAGAAAACAGAGTCGCCACCTAATTCTAAGGATAATTAGGAAATCAATAAACATTTAAAAAGACCTAACAGAAAAATCTTTTTAAAATCCAAAGAAAGGGTTCGGGTTCATATTTCCACTTATAGAAGGTTTTCCGCACTCGAAAAGGCCGCTAAATTCGGTTATCCGGCGATTAGGAAATTGACTAACTTTTTAAAGATTTGACTGACTTAGAAAAAGTTGACTAGCTTTAAAATTGATTGATTTTGAAAGAATTGCTAACTCTTTAAAAAAAATGACACAGTTTGGAAGGATTGACTAATTTTGAAAGAGATTTAGCTAAACTTGAAAAAATTTGACCAAACTTGATTAAATTTTGACCAAAATGAAAATAATTGACCAAACTTGAAGGAAATTGACTAGGTTTGGAAATTGAACTAAAATGTAAAATCATATTTTTTATATTTTTATTTATTTTCCCTTTTTTTTTTTACTTTTTATGCAAACACTCTTTTTTTTTCAAAATAAAATGAAATAAAATAGCATACATGGTTTTGACCTGCTGGGAATTTAATTAGATTGAAACCAATGAGAGATAAAATGTTAATATCCAAACAAATACAAATATATAAATATAATATAAGAAGAGGGTTGAAGTGATTTTGGGCCTTTATCCAATTTAAATTTCTGTTGCAACTTGTTTTGGGGCCATATCTTCTGCCGTATACACTGATGTATATACTACTTATATAATCGTTGTATCATATTGAATATTTTTTATATATTCTTATATATCAGCTATATACAACGTATAAGACCCATTCTACGGCTCTCGAAACTTTTAAGCTGCTCCCTTTGTCTCGTATGTCGGTGAGGCTGACTCAAAGATATCAATATAGGATTGTGACTCGAATCGAAATGCAAATGAGGAGGGGAGTCCACCATGGACTCGTAAGAGGTTTCTCATGCATCAATGAAATAAGGATTACAGATCTTATATAAAATATAGTTCTAACATTCAAACAAGAATTATCATTTCGATCCCAAAAGAATATTTATCAAGTACACACATAGTGTGCGAGCCCTAAAAATCCTTTTATGGGCTGAAACAAGCATAAAGACCGTGGAATATTAAGTTCACTGATGTTTTGCTTCTAGTTGGTTTCTCTCAAAATGCACACGATCATTCCTTGTTCACCAAGAAGAGGGGAATAAATCACACACTTCTACTCAAAAATGTAAACCAAACAATTAGTCTACTTAAACAGGAGCAAGGAAATGGCAAACTACAATATCTAAGATTAGATAACTTCATTGCAGCATTAGAGTGACTAATGATGGATTCAAACATAATGTTGATGGAGACACACAAAAACAAGGACACAACAATGGGGAGTTAAAACTGATGCATAACATTAATGAGAATGCCATGTAACAACCTTCAATTATCATTCTTCTTTGTTTTCATATAATCACTGCAGACCCAAACAATATCCTACTATGAACAATACATAAACAGATAGGATACTACACTTTTAGATTTAAACTATTTCTCATGCTTTTAATGTGCTGAAAAGAAACTAGATGTCGAAATATAGGCATCCCAGTTCATACTGGAGTAGAAATGGGGTATAAACAGACATAACTTAGTGCACAGGGTAATATCAATTCAGGAACATGTTATATGTTTGAAAATTAGAGGAATCAATAAAGAATATAATAGCTTTTGCAAAGCTAGAGTTGGATAACACTAATAACCAGAAAACAGATCCGACAAGACCACAACAATACATTTAGGTTAAAAGAGTCTATATTGTTTTGAGGTGCTTAGAAGGCGTAGCTACCGGTTAGAGTAAAACTGAAATAGAAATGGGAAGAAGACATCACATACTCATGAATCTGAAAATGTTTCAGCAGATATTCAGGCTCGTGTCAAAGATTTAACATTTAAGACCCTCAAATGGTGAAGACAAACTGGAAAAACTCAAACCAAACAATTGAAACAGCTAGAGCCGAACATAATTCACAAAGGAAGTAAAGATTGTGACATTGTGACTCTGAAAACCATCTTATAAATCAATAACAATGATATCAAGGCATCGACTCATCACAATAGAGTATCTTCAGTCACAACAAACTTAATACGAACATGAGAACTTTGATAAAGCCTCAGGATTTTCTAATATTCAAACACAGTATATGACACTCGAAACGAAGTGAGATTGGTGTATTACCTTTATTAGAGCAGCGCACTGGGATGACGAGCTCGAGGAAGTTTCTCCACCACCGACGAGTTTTTTCTACACCTTCTTCAACTAAAAATCCTCAATTTCAAGCCCTTCAAGGCCAAATCAGTTTCTTAGAAATTAGTTTGTGGATATGTGAACCCTTTCGGATTTTGGGAACAAAATTGACTTCCGAAAGTAATTTTTATTCGATTTTCTTTTCAAGATATTCACCACCACCCCCATCAGTGAAAGAAGAGGGGAATTTATAGCAACCAAACTAGGGCAAATTGAGGGGGAAAATCCGAGGGCCAATTTGAGAAATTGGGGCCGGTAGGCTTTGTCAATTCAAATTTTGAATTGCCAATCTTGGAAATCATTGTGTCTCAACCATTTATCAGTTAAATTCGGAATAAAGATCCTAAAGGGTTGTAAATGGGGACAAAGGAAAAGATATTGGGGTCGTTGAGTTGAACGTTGAGGGGAAAGGGGACCTCGCTAGGGTATGGTTTTAGCTTTGATGTTTTCTGGTTTGATTCACTGGCTTCCCTCTGCAACGAGGAAGAAGAATGGAGAGTCACGCGTGAAAGGAGAAAGGAGAAGGAAAGAAAAGGAAATTGGGTTTTCTCGTCTGGTTTGGGGAAGAAGAAGGGAAAGGGGAAAGGGATTGAAAGAGAAAGAGGTAGAAGGAAAAAGAGGAATTGGGAGCACATGGCCCCCAAGCTCTGTATATATATAATTTATTTATTTATTTATTTATTTATTTATTTCGAAAATAATTCTCTCAAATCGTTAAGGAAAAAAATAAAAGATCGATGATTAATTTCTATTGGGGAGGGTAAAAATTGGGTGTCAACAATATGTCCTAAGGATTGTTATGGACTTTTCTTGTTACTCAAGAGGATTTTTTGTTCTTGATTGGATAAATTATGAAGTAAGACTTATGTTTTTAACAAGGTTTAGTTTGTTAAGTGATGTAACTAAACTGCTGCACCACTTTTACAGTCCACAAAAGTGAGTTCTTATATGATATCGCAATTGTGTTCTTAGTACGAACTTGTGGGCTGATAGTTGGGCATTGTTGTTCCACGACCTCCATCTACTTTGGGATTATTTATGGACTATTTTATGGCTGATTTTATGTTTAAATAATGTTGGATATAGTCTTATTAAAGTTGGAACAGGTTTGGAATTGTCGACGTTAAAATGTAGCGAAGGGATGTAACGTTGTGTCGCCTATTTGTATGTTGAGCAGAATTATTATGTGTTGTGCTTTGTAGGCTATTATAAGACTATTATGGTACTAAAACAGGCTGCACATGATATGTATATAATAATGTGAATAAGAAAATATGATTAGGGGCAGAAAGGTTGAAAGAATACACTCGGATTTATAATTATCCGCTTGCTGCCCGTATGTTGTTTTTATTTATGAGATTGGGATGCCACGATGTATCTATTGGATGCTAATGCTAGTTTTATCACCTGCTATACTGCTACGATGTATCTATTGGATGTTAATGTTAGTTTTATCACTTACTATGTTGTACATAAATATTTGGAGGAAAGGAAGTTATCTCGAGGTATAGCAAGGTCGTACGGTGAGGTATGTAAGGCTACTTGACTTCATATTATTTGGCATGAAACATAGATCCCTCCTTGGCACATAAAGGCACTTACCAACTCCGACACAACTATTTACCATGTCTCAACTCTTTCACATGTTCATATGCTCCCATACAAAGTCACCTTCAAATCTGCATACATACTTGGATACCAAGATACACGAGTTCCTTCTACTAAATAAAATTCATGTGTTGTTCTACCTCCTATGCATTTCATTATTTGTGTAACCTACTCCTTTCATTATGGTGTTATCTTTTGTGATTATTTATATGTCATATGTTGTATCTACAATCCTACAGCTTCAATATTATGACCACCAAAAGAATCATCTCAAAAGTAATTGAAAGATAAAGTATATTGCTTTTGTTGATGGGTGGTAACCCGAGGGGTGGAAGAATCACCTAGACAGGGTCGATCCTATCACGGGGAGGGGGGGTAGCGCAAGGGGTGAAAGGAAAAGCCTAGCCAGGGCCGATCCCTGTATAGATTTACCACTAATCAGCTGGTCATTTGTATTACTTCCTGTGCACAAATTATACAGTAAAGGTGAAATAATAAAAAGAACATAAAGTACATGATCTCATTGTATAACTAAGGGTGGTATCTTATCTCACACTAGTGCATAATTTCATTTGAGTCATTACTTCATATAAAGTATTTCTTGCCTTACATATTCAGTACATTATCTCGTACTGATGTCCCTTACGAGGGACCTGCATTTCATGCTGCAGGTACAAGTGCTAGTAGATCTCCCGAGTAGGAGTACAGGATATCTAGTTGCTGTTACCAAGCTCCAGGTTGCTTTAGAGCTTTGTGTGTCTAGAGCTTATATTTTTGTATTGTATAGTTAGCCGAGGCGGGGCCTGTCCTGACCTTTATTAGATACTTTTCCTTATCTAGAGGATTTGTAGACTATGCAAATTAAAGTGTGGTCATGTCACATACTTTAGACAACGTGGCCCCAACGGCCTAGCCATATGCATTTCCTTTTGGCTTGTTATTACTGTGTACTTTCTTAAAGGCATATTGAATGTACCAATCCCTTATAATATGTATAGAAAGCACATGGATACAGGTTGGTTCTCCCGAGCCTTATCGGCAACGGGTGCTAGTCCACCTTAACGGGACTTTAGGCGTGACAAGTAAATTCTTAAAGAAGCACATCTTCACAAGATTAGGAACTTCACGAGCTATTATAAGTGATAGAGGGGCCTAATTTATCAACCAGATTGTGAAGAACTTGCTGGCAAAGTATGAGGTTAGACACAAGGTAGCCATAACATATTATCTGCAGACAAGTGGACAAGTGAGGTGTCTAATTAGGAGGTAAAGTAAATCTTGAAAAAGATGGTCAACGCTACAAGGAAGGATTAGGCACTGAAGCTAGATGAAGCTTTGTGGGCATATAAGACAACATATAAGACTCCAATTGGCACTTTGCCTGATAAGATGGTTTGTGGGAAGACTTGTCATAACTCTCTGTCGAGCTAGAACACCAGACATATTGGGCCATTAAAGAGCTCAATCTTGATACAGAGCTCACAGAGTGCAAGCATTTAGAATTATTGGAGGAGCTAGATGAGTGCTGACTGAACATACCCCAAAAATTGCTTGAAAACATGCCTCGGAAGTACCCAAAATTACAATTTTCATATATCTCAAAGTCTGTGCATTATTTCGAAAATTCGACTTCATATTCTTAATCAAGGGCTCAAATTTAGTGGTAAATGGTTTTAACCCCAATTTTAGAGCAAACAAATCGCAATTTCATTTTTCAAAGTTGCAATATCCAGTGAGCTATTGTTGCGCTGGGGGGGGGGCGCCATAGTTTATTTTCTATCCAGTTTTTCTATATCAGTCTAAGACTTTTGGGTCTTCGGCCAAAGTATTCTCATGCGTGAAAATATCTATATTTAGCCATATTTCACCTTCATATCATCCAAAACAATCCCCAAAATACTCACTCAAACACTTAGACAAATGTTTCACCCCAAATTTCAAGTCCCAAAACTCATCCGGATCTTAAGGATTTCACTCAAGCTTCAAGTCTCCATTTCCAATCTTCATCAAAGAATTCTCCAAAGCTAAGGTATATGGGTTTCAACCATTGGGTCCTCTCACCCATGGTTTCCAAGCTTCCTTTTTACCTAAAATACATGTTTCTAAGTTGATTTTACATATGAGTTTTCTAATATGAATTTTACTATGAACTATGTTGGTGCTTTGTAAAAGTATGACTGTTTATATATGTTTTGAGCTATGAATCTTAGATCTATCTTTAGATTTGATGAAGGGTTTTGATGTATATTGTATGATGGTGTTACCAAGTACTGGTGGGATGATTTACTTCAAAATTTCTTGCATGATTTTACTCTTTAATTGCATGATTTTACACTAGCATTGCACACCCACCAAGTGTTTGATAAAATATTCAGTTATGGTTTCTTGAGGAACTGAAGGTCCAATGCATGTCTTATGAGTTGAATGACTTTATGATGATGAAAGAAATTTATGTATATGGTATTCTCCTATATAGTATTGGAAATTGACCATGCCTTACTCGGAGGGTTAAGAGCCCGGGTAACCATGTCAAAGGGTTTGCACCTTGATAACCGAGTTGAAGGGTTTGTACCTCAATCATCATGAGTGGTAGGCTGATACGACCCACCAACCAATTAAGGGGTTTGTACCTTGATAACCGGGTGGAGGGATTTGTACCTCAATCACCATTGGTGGTAGGGTGAAATGATCCACCAACCAATCAAGGGGTTTGTACCTTGGTAATCTATAAACTCTATAATGATGGTCTCTTCTTATACATGTATAATGTTCTATGTAAGCATGATTTACTTCAAGCATTTTTCATGCATGTCATATTGTAATATGCTACTCATTGTCTATGCTTATGCATTTCGATTATATTGCTTATGTCTTGTTGCAGTGCATCCTACATAGTACATTCAAACGTACTAACACGTATTCTATACCTATATGATGTCACATGTAGGAACCAAATTCCTGCTTGGGCATATTCCTCCATGTGGCTAGTACGATTTCTCTCAAGCTAGTTGGTGAGTCCCCTATTCCGAGGATAATATCTATGATCTAATGTTATTTACTAAGACTATCTTTCTTTTATGTATGTATTGACTATGAGGGTGAGCCCGGTTGCTTGTCTTGACTCCCGCTCCTACCTATGTAGTAGAGGTGTTGTTGGACATGTTATGTTATGAGCCTTGACTCTCTTGATTTAATGATGTCTTATTTTTATGAAAGTTTTCCTTTAGCCCCTTTTCCCTTATCTCTACTCTTATTGATGTTGTTTAATGTATCCACGACCAAGGATGTGTAATAATATGTTAAGAGGCTTGTTTGAGGTTCCTTCGGGTTCTTCATTTGCCGTGTCACGTCTAGGCCCTACTTTTGGGTTGTAACAAACTTGGTATCAGAGCACTAGGTTCTTAATAGTCCTCGGCATCCAACATACCGCATTGATTAGAGTCTTCTTCATGGTTGTGTTGTGCACCAGAACTATGAGCCAGAGGCAATGAGATGTTTTAGGAAATAGTTTTCCTTCTTCATGTTCTATGTCGTGCTATAGAGTTAAAGTAAGAATTTTCCCCTAACAATTGTTCTTTGTTATGCTAGATCATGTTTAATAAAAGAGGAAGAAGGGTCGCACTCCCGAGGAACAACTGGCTTATGGTGAGCTCCGGGATGCACTCACTATACAAGCTCAAGTTATGGCCAATCAAGTCAATTAAGGGGCCCAAGCCCCTCATGCTCCAACCTCGGGATCTAGGGTGAGAGACTTCATGAGGATGAACCCTCCAGCATTCTATGGGTCTAAGGTATATCAAGACCCTCAAAAGTTCATTAATAAGGTCTACAACGTATTGGCTATCATGGGTGTTAGATCGGAAGCAAAAGCGAAGTTGGCGGCCTACTAACTCAAAGGGGTAGCGCAAATATGTTTTAATAAATGGAAGAAGGAGAACGAGATCAATAATGTAGTGCTTTGGGAGGAGTTCAATGCAGCTTTTATTAATCAGTTCTTCCCTCTTAAGCTTAGGGAAGCCAAATTAGTGGAATTCATGAATCTCAAACAAGGGTCTTTGAGTCTTAGGGAGTATTTCATCAAGTTCAATCAACTCTCTAATATGCTCCCCACTTGGTTCTCGACCCAAGGTCTAGAATGACCAAATTCGTGATGGGTGTATCCAATTTGGTGAGTGAGGAATGCCAGCCCACTATGTTGATTGGTGGCATGGATTTGTCCCGTTTGATGACCTATGATGAACATTGATGACCTATGATGAACAACTGGAGAAGGAAAAGTTGAGGAAGATGAGGAGTAATAAGGACAAGAGGGCCCGTTTTGAGGTAAAGTTCCAAAGTCAAAAGGGTGGCCAATTCCATCAAGGCGAAGGTTCTTCTCATGCTTCTAATAAGGGGTTCGCCAATGACTTCCCAAGGGCCTAAGGTGTTGGTGGTGTGGTTCCTAATGATATGTATCTAAGGTATGGTAGGGATCATAGAGGCCCATGTTTGAGGGATACTAATGCATGTTATGGATGTGGGGAAATGGGCCACAAAAAGATTGATTGTCCTCGTAACCGCAACAAGGGTAAGGAGGTTCATCTAGAAGGTGCAAATACGGTTCCTTTTGTGAGAGGTAGTCAACAAGGTGGTGCCCCAAGGCACAATCGGTTCTATGCACTCCAAGGAAGGCAAGGGGATGAGAAAGTTCCTGATGTTGTCACAGGTATGTTAAATGTCTTTGATTTTGATGTGCATGCATTGATTGATCTGAGTGCCACTCTTTCTTTTTTTACCCCTTTTTTGCCAAAAAGTTCCATGTTGAGCTCGAATTTTTATGTGAGTCTTTTGAGGTGGCTACTCCTATTGGTGCATCTATTGTTGCTAGAAAGGTTTATAGAAATTGTCCTATTTGTATTTCACATAAGATTTTGCCTTGTGATCTTGTTTAGTTGGAAATGGTGGATTTTGATGTCATACTTGGGATGGATTGGTTGCATGCATACTATGCCTCTATTGATTGTAGAACCCGTAGTGTCAAGTTCCAATTCCCAAATGAACCTGTGCTTGAGTGGGAAAGTCATGATGTGGTGGTCAAGGGCAGGTTCATCTCTTTCATTAAAGCCAGTAAGTTGATCTCTAAGGGTTGTATCTATCATTTTGTGAGGGTAAGGGATGTGGAGTCCAAGGTCCTTTCTATTGAGTCGATTCCAGTGGTAAATGAGTTGCTAGATGTCTCCCCTAATGACCTTCCTGGTGTTCCTCCCGAAAGGGAAATAGATTTTGGTATAGACCTCCTTCGTGATACTCAACCCATTTCTATTCCCCCTTTTCATATGGCCCCGGCGGAGTTAAAGGAGTTTAAGGAGAAATTGAGGGATTTGTTAGAGAAGGATTCTATTAGGCCTAGCCAATCACCTTGGGGTGCACCAGTGTTGTTTGTCAAGAAGAAAGATGGGTCCCTTAGAATGTGTATTGATTACCGGTAACTCAATAGGGTCACCATAAAGAATAAGTATCCTTATCCAAGGAATTGATGATTTGTTTGACCAATTGCAAGGGGATAGTCACTTCTTTAAGATTGATCTTCAGTACGGATATCATCAAGTGTGGGTGAGGGAGTGTGATATTCCCAAGAGGGATTTCCGGACTAGGTATGGGCAATATAAGTTTGTTGTGATGTCTTTTGGGTTGACCAATACATTGGCCATCTTCATGTGATTAGGCTCTTTAAACCCTACCTTGATTTATTTGTTATGGTCTTCATTAATGATATTTTGATCTATTCACATAGTGAGAAGGAGCATAAGAGTCATTTGAGGGTAGGCTACAAAGATTGTGGGAATTGGAGTTCTATGCTAAGTATGAGAAGTGTGAATTTTTGTTAAAGGTGGTTGCCTTTCTAGGTCATGTGGTGTCGGGAGATAGTATTAAGGTGATCCTAAAAAGTCGTATGTGATTAGAAATTGTCCTAGACCATTGACCCCGTTGGATATTAGGAGCTTCTTGGGCTTCGCGGGTTACTACCGGAGGTTTCTGAATGGGTTCTCTTCTATTGTTTCTCCTATGACCAAGTTGACTCAAAAAAAAGCCAAATTTGTGTGATCGATGAGTGTGAAAAGAGTTTCCAAACATTGAAAGATAACATTATGTTTGTTTCTATATTGTCACTACCAGAAGGGCTAAAAGGATTTGTTGTGTATTGTGATGCTTCATGGGTTGGTTTGGGATGTGTGTTGATGCAAAATAGTAAGGTGATAGCTTATGCTTCTAGGCAACTCAAAGTACATGAGAAGAATTATCCTACCCATGATCATGAAGTAGCCGTCGTGGTCTTTGCTTTGAAAATTTGGCATCACTATTTTTATGGGTGCATATTGATGTGTTTACCGATCATAAGAGTCTCCAATATGTCTTCACTCAAAAAGATCTCAACTTGAGACAAACAAGGTGGTTAAAACTTCTTAAGGATTATGATATAAGTGTGCATTATCATCCCCTTAAGGCTAATGTAGTGGTGGATGCTTTGAATAGAGTGTCGATGGGTAACTTAGGTCATGTTGATGATGGTGGCAAAGGGGTGGTTAGGGAGGTCCATCGGTTGGCTAGATTGGGAGTTAGATTGGAAGAGGTGGATAATGGGGGTGTTGAGATAGTTGATGGCCCTAAATCTTCATTGGTTGAGGAGGAGAAACCTAAGCAAGATCTTGACCCCGCTTTGTTAGAATTGAAGGCACTGGCAAAAGATGGTAAGGTAGAGGTTTTCTCCCAAGAGGGGGGGGGGCGATGGTGTCCTTAGATACCAAGGTAGGTTATGTGTGCCTTGTGTTGATGGCTTGAGAGAAAAGATTCTTGATGTGGATCATGGTTCTTCCTATTCTATCCACCTCGGTTCTACTAAGATGTATAGAGATTTGAGAGAGGTGTATTGGTGAGGAGGTATGAAGAGGGACATTTCCAAATTTGTTATAGTTGTCAACAAGTCAAAGCTGAGCACCAAAGTCCGGGTGGCCAAGAAAAAGACATAGAGATTCCTACTTGGAAGTGGGTGGAGATTGATATGAATTTTGTGGTTGGGTTGCCCAAGACTAGAAAGCGTTTTGATTCCATTTGAGTTGTGGTTGATAGGACGATGAAATCGGATCACTTTCTACCGATTAAGATCACATATGGGGCTAATGTTATGCTAGGTTGTACATTAATGACTTGGTGAGGTTGCATGGGGCTCCTTTGTCCATCATATTGGATCTTGACACTCAATTTAATTCACATTTTTGGAGGTCCTTTCAAAAGGGTCTTAGTACAAGAGTTAAACTTAGTACAACCTTTCACCCTCAAACGGATGGCCAAGCCAAAAGACCTATCGAAACGCATGAGGATATGATTAGTGCTTGTGTATTGGAGCTTAAGGATAGTTGGGATGATCATACTTCATTGATTGAGTTTGCCTATAACAATTGCTATCATTCTAGCATCGATAAGGCCCCTTTCGAGGCTCTCTATGGTAGACATTGTAGATCACCAGTTGGGTGGTTTGAGCTTGGAGAGGTGGCTTTATTGGGACCATATCTGGTTATAGAGGCTCTTGAGAAGGTTAGGATGATTAGAGAAAGGTTGAAGATGGCCCAAAGTCGTCAAAGGTATGCCACTGTGAGGAGAAGGGATCTTGAATTCAAAGTTGGTGATTGGGTCTATTTGAAGTGTCACCTATGAAGGGTGTGGTTTATTTTGGTAAAAAAAGCAAGGTGAGTCCAAGATATGTGGGTCCTTATAGGGTAATGAGAGGATTGACTAGGTAGCTTATGAGTTGGAATTGCCTAATGAGATGGATTTGGTTCATCCGGTGTGTCATGTATCCATGTTGAGAAAATGTATGAGAGACCCTCATGCTATTGTGCCTCTTGATGTTGTGAGTGTTGTTGAAGACAACTTGACCTATGACGAGGTTCCGATTCAGATTTTGGGATAGGCAAGTGAAGAGGTTGAGGAACAAGGATGTGGCTTCTGTTAGTGTCCTTTGGAGGAATCAACAAGTCGAAAGTACTACTTTTGAGGCTGAAGCAGACATGCAAAAGCGATATCCTTATCTCTTTCATTCTACTCAAGTCTAAGGTACTAATTCTAAGTCCTCTATATGATCTCAACTCTTAATTTCAACCCTCATGTCATTGCATACATTCATGTTTAAATTGGCAAGTTCATGATGATTTTACACTTATGTTGAGATTTTTGAAATGATGTTTAAGTGCATTGTTACATCCTTATGTGGGTTGAACTTACCTTTTTTATGTCACTCATATACATTTCTTTGACGTTCGGGGACAAATATTCCCAAGGGAGAGATATTGAAACGGCCCCAAAAAGTACCGAAAATATGCCTCAAAATTGCCCAGAATCATAATTTCTATATATCTCGAAATCTGTGCATTATTTTGAAAATCAGACTTCATATTCTTGATCAGGGGTCAAATTGAATGGGAAATGGGTCTAACCCAATTTTAGAGCAAACAAATCGCAATTTTATTTTCAAAGTTGCAATTTCCAGTGAATTATTGTCGCACCAGGGGCGCACAACATTTTCTATCCTTTTTCTATCTCGGTCCAAGACTTTTGGTTCTTGGGCCAAAGTATTCCCATGAGTGAAAATATCTATACTTAGCCATATTTCACCTTCATATCATCCAAAACATTCCCCAATACTTGCTCAAACACTTTGACAAAATATTTCACCCCAAATTTCACGTCCCAAAACTCATTCGGTTCTTAAGGATTTCACTCAAGGTTCAAGTCTCCATTTCCAATCTTCATCAAAGAATTCTCAAAAGCTAAGGTATGTGGGTTTTTGGGTCCTTTTACCCATGGCACCCAAACTTCTTTTTTACCTAAAATACATGTTTCTAAATTGATTGTACATATGGGTTTTCTATTATGAATTTTACTTTGAACTATGTTGGGGTTTTGTAGAAGTATGAGTGTTTATGCATGTTTTGAGCTATGAATATTGGATCTATCTTGAGATTTGATGAAGGGTTTTGATGTATATTGTATGATGGTGTAACCAAGTATTAGTGGGATGATTTACTTCAAAATTTCTTGCATGATTTCACTCTTTAATTGCATGGTTTTACACTAGCATTGCATTTTCACCAAGTGTTTGATAAAATGTTCGGTTATGATTTCTTGAGCAATTGAAGGTCCAATGCATGTCTTATGAGTTGAATGACTTTATGATAATTGAAGGAATATATGTATATATATTCTCCTATATAGTTTTGGAAATTGACCATGTCCTACTCGGGTGGTTAAGAGCTTGGGTAACCATGTCGAGGGGTTTGTTCCTTGATATTCGGGTTGAGGGTTTTGTACCTCAATCACCATAGGTGGTAGGGTGAGACGATCTACCAACCAATCAATTGGTTTGTACCTTGGTAAACTTTGAACTCTATGATGATGGTCTCTTCTTGCATATGTATAATGTTCTATCTAAGCATGATTTACTTTAAGCATCTTCCATGCATGTCATATTATTATGTGCTAGTCATTGCCTATGCTTATGCATTTCGATTATGTTGCTTATCTCTTGTTGCATTGCATCCTACATACTTAGTACATTCAAATGTACTAACGCATACTCTATGCCTACATGATGTCACTATGTAGGAACCGGAGCCCCACTTGAGCATCTTCCTCCACGTTGCTAGTATGATCTCTCTCAAGCTAGTTGGTGAGTCCCCAATTTCGGGGACAATATCTATGATCTCATGCAATGTACTAAGACTACCTTCCTTTTATGTATGTATTAACTCTGAGTGTGAGCCCAGTTGCTTGTCTTCGCCCCCGCTCCTATCTATGTAATAGAGGTGTTGTTAGACATGCTATGTTATGAGCCTTTTTGACTCTCTTGATTTAATGATGTCTTATGTTTATGAAAGTTTCTCTTTAGCCCCCTTTCCCTTATATCTACTCTTATTAATGTTGTTTAATGCTTCCGTGACCAAGGATGTGTAATGATATGTTAAGAGGCTTGTTTGGGGTCCCTATTCGTCGTGTCACGTCAAGTCCCTAGGCTTGGGTCATAACACTGACTCCGAGCACACGAGAATGTCAAGCTCTACAAAGAAAAGACAAAGAAATGGCATGATCGTCACATTATCAAGCGCATTTTTGAACTAGGGCAAAAGGTACTTCTTTTCAACCCTCTTTTGAAATTTTTTCCAAAAAAATTGAGGTCCAAGCTTGTCACACCCCAAGCATAGGGCCTAGACATGACACGACGAATAGGAACCCGAAGGAATCCTAAACAAGCCTCTTAAGCATGCATAGCACATCCTTGGTTTCGTAGAAACATAAAAGAGAAATAAACATGTAGCATATAATTTCTAAGGGAAGTGAGGCTTCGAACTCATGCTATAGGGATGTTGTAGGGAAGAAGATAAACATGAATCATATAGCAGATAAGTCTAAGGGGCGGGTAAGTATGACTCATGTTATGGGGGCATTTAGGGACTTGGGACTTCCATCTAGCATCAAACAAACATTCACCACAAAAAAAGAAATAAGGGACTAAGGGAAGACTCCAACAACACATAGACATAATACGAGTCAAGCTCATAGCATTCAACCTAACACCTCTAACTATGATGGAGTGGGGGCCAAGACATCTCCCGGGCTCGTCATCAAAGATAGTATCAAAAAGTAGAATAGTCTAAATAAATGCATGAAAGGAAATCGATTATGTCCCTGAATGTGGAGGAATCACTAAGAGCAAGCCTTCGCCGAACCGGTTAATCACGTGGACGAGGAGGATGGAAAGCATCTCTGGTTGCTACATGGTTAGATCATGCACGAAAAAGTATGTGTTAGTACGTTTGAATATATTAAGTACACGGGGTGCAAAGGTAACAAATAACATAAGTCATAATTAAGCAATATGCATAATTATAATCAATGGATATATGCTTAATATGAAATAAATGCTCAATGCCTTAGTCAAAACTTGCATGACGATTTCCATACCATAAAAACATATCATACATAGATGGAAAAAAACCATAACCAAATAATAAGACAAAATGAGCTAGTACTTGGAATCTTGGTGTTCACCCCACACCAAATAAAGGAGTGGTCTAAGTTACCAGGGTAAACCAACACTCACGTTATGGAAATATCACCCTTTTCAGAAAGTGCCCCATGCTTACCTTACGAGAAAATCACCCATTTCGGTACCCATGTTTTATCAACCTTAAGGGAATGTCCCCTTTTTCGATATACATATTTTATTAACTTACAGGAACATCACCCATTTCGGAATATTACTCACATGTGTCATACAGGAACATCACCCATTTTGATCAATCATGCAACTTAAGCTATATGGATCCATTAGCTAGTTCACAATCCTATGGTGGCAACATAGTTATGGGACAATGGTTATTTACCAATGTCCGCTCGGTGTTAGGCCATAATTCCAAAGAATACTCAAATTATACTTATTATCATAATATGAAATGCATTTTTAGTACCCTCATAGTTCATAGAGTAGCTCATAAAAACCAAGGCTTCATCATATCAAAGATAAAGCTCATAACTTTTCATAGCTTTCACAACATTCTCATGGTTCATAACATACATAATAGCCCTTCACTAATCATATTATTTGTAAATCACATATTCTTTTTTCACAAGGCCTTTGTCAACATGCGAAACTTGGTTCATAACTTAGTAAAACATGGTAAGTATGCATGCATAAAATCATGCAAAGACAACAACTTTGGCTATGAGAAGAATAATAAAACCCATTTTTCAAATCATGCAACACAACCCACCTTATCATAGTATAGTATAGTTAGTGCATCTTTAAATCATTATCTTAAATCACATATTTTCATGACTTGTTATTTCATAATGTTGTACAAAGATAAAATAATATAATATTCATCATAATCTCATCGTAGTTTTCTTCATAATCATGTCATGCAAACAGTTAATGAAATCTTAATGAGAATCCTTGTCAAGTAAATTTTGTCAAACATAGTGGGTACATGTATATATAGTTAAAATCATGCATTTCAAGAGTAGAAGACAAGAGAGAAGTAAAACCAACTTATTTAAAGTGATTCAAACCAACCTACCAATATTGTATAAAACCCTCATTATTTAGAAATCATACTTTAAGACACATAGTGAAAAAGTTAGTTTGAACTATTATTAATTGTGAGACCCTGTATTTCCATAATATGATAGGGTGACGTGTTATATAATACATATATGATTTTGTATAGGACCTAAGGATAATAAGGCTATCATTAGGTGGTAATATCAAGGACTTAAAGTCATAAGACCGAGGAATTCCCTAAATACACATTTGGGATTAAAGAAATGGCCCATGTGGCACCTTGGCCTTTTTGAAAAGTTTAAATTAAGTTTCACAATTGGATAGGACTAAGAGTGTATAATTTGCTAATAAAGGATTTTTGAAGGTTATTTTAATAGCACAAAGGTCATACATTAAGTTTTGGAATCAAGAAAGTTGCAAGATAAAGGTTGGTTAAAGTTACCGTAAGTGTCATTAAGAAATCCTTCTTAAATTTGGGTCAAATATATCAGGTCATATCTCCCAAAATATAAGGATTTAGAAGGTCCATGACCTATCAAATCATAGATCTATGAGTCTAGTTTGTAACGCATAAAATCGCGCATCAAACCTACCTCAAAATAAGACGTTATGAAAGTTTTACTGGGACTGCCCGAGTAGGAAACCGGGTCATGGAGGGTCGGGTCGACCCACCAAGATGTTGGCTAATTTGAGCTTTTTAAATATCAAATCAGTCTCAATTCGTCCCAAAAAGAACATAAACTGAAGATAAAGTTCTCTCAAGGTCTCTAAAGGATTTAGGTGAGTTCTTCGCTTTTTTACCGTTAAAATTTATCCTCGTGCATAGAAATGCATGCATTATGCTTTGCAATTATTTTTCCCTCCTATAAGCTGTGTTTGAGGCTGTTTTTAAGCTATAAAAAATTGTGTTCTTATTGGTCATTATTGGTCTATAGCTGGTCTGTTTAGATAATAATTTTAGGGCTCCTTTACGGTCATTTTGAGCTAGTCTATTTAGATAATGCTTAATTCTAGACTATTTATAGGCATCTTTAAGCTGCTATATATATTGGTTGCGAAGCTTAGGACGTAAGGAAAAACTCTGGTGAAGAGACTTTGGGCTAGCAGACGTCCGTTGGAAATGTATGTTAAGGCTAAGCTCCATCCCTCCTTTTAGTACAAAATCTGGGAAGCTTCCCAAAACTCAAATGTGATATCTTACTCTTCCATTACTATAAAGAGCTTTGTGAAAGGCATTGGGATTGCAACTGAGTTATTTTCATGATGGTATTAAGTTAACATTCCAGTCGTTTACTTAAACTTGATATTCAATATCTATATATCATTTTGTCGGGTTTCTTAGCTACCTATCCATTTGTTAAAGGCGTTTCTCTTCTTGGTGTAGTGTCATCAAAATAAATGTATATTATGAAGGAATATAGTGTTCATAATCAGTCCTTCTTCCATACAAAAATATAATTGAAGTACTTCACAAGTGACGTTTTGATTTCTGATAATCTCTAGCGTAATGCTCCTATTTAAATTACTAATGCACTTGATTCTATTTAAATACGTTCTTTTACTAATTGATATGGGACCAAATATAAGCATTATGTAAAGCACCTTTATGAACATTTTCAGAGTTAAGGCCTCATTCTAAATGTTGAGTTAAGCTGTCAAACTCATTCAAAAGACATGTAAGACCCCACGATTCATCTGTATATACTATGACAATGATTATGTTGTTATGAGGATAAGTATACCAATAAGCCAACATTGTCTAAATTTATGCTATGGCGCACAATGTGCATTCAATATTCATATCATACATGGTACATTATGCATGGACTCCGAGCTATAATCAGAGATATGGGGCCTATTTGGCCAAATGATTATGTATATATGTATATGGTACCGATGGCCACCGGTTGGCAAGTATGATGCTAGTTCGCTACCGACAAGGACCACCATTGCTAGCATTTGGTTGAGTATGTCATGCATTTGCATCTATATATATGTATCATGATATGCGATACTCGAGCATACCATGCATATTTGATCAGTAGGAGGTTGACTGTTGGCTACTAAGGTTACTTGGGTGAGTTAATTGAGGGTGATCAAAATATTTTGAAACTTAAATAGAGTGACAAGAGTTTTAATTATTGGTGGTGGGTGACAATTTTATGGTTAATAATTAATATGTTTTGACAAACTTTTTCAAGAGGTCCTCAAGTTTTTTTTAAAACTTTGACCCAACCTTTATTAACCCTAATATATCAAAAAAAAAAAAAGTCGTGCGTTGGTAAATCCCCGCCTCCAACGACCAGTTCGTGCCATTTTCTTTCTTTTTCTTTGTTGCTTCTTTCTTCTTCTTCCTCATCTTCATCTTCTTCTTTTCCTCCTCCTCCTCTTTTTTGTGTTATTATTGTTGTTTCTTGTGTCTATTGTGCTGGGAAGAAGAAAAGAGAGACCATAGCTTTTTTTTTTGTTGAAAATCTTTTATATTTGAGAAAAAACTTGAATTTCTGTCAATTTGATACTAAATTATCAGTGGACATTGCTTGTGAGGTGATTTTCGACCATTTTTGTAAGTTAATATTGTTGTTTTGTCTGTACTGCCCATCTGGGTTTTCTGATTTTCTACTATTTCGATTGAATATGTTTCAACAATTGTTAAAATATACTTCCAGCAACTATTGCACATGCTCTAGCCGCTATTTTAACAATTGTTAAATATTGTTCAACAATTGTTCAAACGCATTCAGGATCTCATTTAACAATTGTAAATCGATGCACGTGTTGTAGCTGTTATTTTAACAATTGTTGATATTTTTTAACAATTATTGAAACACATTGAGTAACTCATGCAACAATTATTCAACAATTGTTAAAACCGCTAGCGTGCACAAGCTGTTGTTTTAACAATTGTTGAACATTGTTTAACAATTTTTAAAATTGTTGCACGTGCTCTAGCTGTTATAACAATTGTTAAATAAATCGCAAGCAAAATCATGATTAGTTTTCTTTTAAATCATAATATAGGTACAGACGTCATACTATCAATGGGGAATAAAATAACAATAGGAGTGGATTGCAATGGTGAATGGGTCGAGTCCAACAATCGTTATATTTGGAGTTGAAAAAATAAAGAAATGGTAGGACAGTAGCAATGATTGTGGACCGAGATGTCATGTATGAAGATTTTGCAAACATAATCATTTCCTATTGCGAACTAGATTGTGAATCGAAAGATCTTGCCATCACCTTCATGCATAGTTATGGTGAAAAGCAAAGGGCCGCTCCATTTAGGATAAAAAATCAAATAAGTTTGCGTACTTATTTGGAAGATGAAGGTACACTCATTTTAAGGGTATATGTGGTTGAAAGATTGACTGAAAATTGTCAAAACCAACAAATGTTAAATGATGAATGTGATTCGGCGGACATGAATATTCTAGACAAAGAAAGTGCTGCTGCACAAAATACTTCTCAGACTCTTTCTACTCCTACTCCTACTCCTGAAGTTGCCAAGAATACACCAAGAACCACACAATCATCACAATCTAGTCATGCTCAAGGTGATGAAACTGATTTTTACATTGGTATGTCATTCAAGAATAAGTAAGAGTTAGATATTGCCTTGAAAATTGCTTGTGTGAAGAAAGATTTTCGAATGAAGAAGGTGATCAATTTACGTGCTGTGTATTATGAGAAATGTGTACATCCCGAATGCAAGTGGTGGTTGAGAGTTGTAAAGCTCCAGAGTTCTGATAAGTTTTACATTAGAAAGTATGGAAAAATGCATACATGTGGTTCACAACATCTCAGAAGCCATAATCCCCATGCCATGGCAAAAGTCATTGGTGCATACTTCAAGGATATGCTCCCAAAAGGTAAAGGTCCTTTAAGAAGAGATATTGAGGATTCAATCCGTATTGAATTAGGCTACAAGGTTAGCTATTGGAAGGTTTGGAAGGGAAGTGAGAACGCAAATACTTTGGTAAGGGGGACACGTGAGCACGATTATGCGGTGCTTGATGCTTACCATTATATGCTTATGACGATAAATTCATAAAGTAAGAGATTTACAGCTTGAGGAAAATGGTAGGTTCAATTATTTTTTTTATTGCCAATGGAGCTTGCATTCTTGTTTTTTGACATATTCGAAAAGTTTTAGTTATGGATGGAACATTTTTAAATAGTAAATACGGAGGCGTGTTATTGTCTACAGTAGCACAAGATGTAGAAGATCATATTTTTCCAGTGGCATTTTGTGTAGCAGACACTGAGTGTGATTTCTCCTATCGATACTTTTTTGAGCAGATGAGCAGTTTTGTGGATGATACACCTGAATTATGTATTATTTCTGAAAGACATCCAAGTATTAGAAAGATGGTTGGAGTTGAGTTTCCTTCGGCTCATTATTGTTGTTGCATGAGGCACCTCGGAGAAAATATTCGAAATAACTTTCACAATGGAAAAATCATCTTCCACTTTTCTAAAGCAGCAAAAGCATACAGTGTGGATGAATTTAATGATTACTTCAACTAAATAAGAGATATTATTCCAGGAGCTGCCGCACACTAGGAACGTATTGAATTTCACATATGGAGCAGGGCATTCTTTCCGGGAAACAGGTAAAATCTCATGTGTTGAATTTTTTGCATATTTTTCTTAACTTCTTCTATTATATTTTTCAGTAATATTGACAATTGTACTTGTTTTTTTATAGGTACAAAATCATGACATCAAATATTGTTGAGTCGATAGCAATGCTTCTTGATGAAAGAGAATATCTAATTGCTGCTCTTTTTAATGAAATAAACCGAATATACAGAGAAAAGTTTCATGAGAGGCGCGATATGTTCATCAATGCATCAACCATCTTTGTTCCAAAGATAGAACAAAAAATCACTGAAAATGTCAATTTGGGAAATAAGTTATTAGTTCATCAAACTGCCAACTACGAGTATCTTTTCACTGGTCACAATGCAGTTGCAACGGTTAATTTGCAACGTAAATCTTGCACATGTAGAGTCTTTGACCTTGACAAAATACCATGTCCACATGGTATGGCAGTGCTCCGATGTCAACATGGTGATGATTATGGAAGGAGCAATTATGAATACTCATCTTCGTATTATAAGGTAGAAACATATCTTTTTGCATACTTAGAAGAAATTAAACTTGTACTGCCCGAAGATACTTCGAAAATTCCTAAGAAATTTTTAGGGAGGGAAATGTCAGGCAAGGTGGGAAGAAGCGCTAAGAAGAGACGAAGAGGAATCGTAGAATCATTTCCAACAAAGAAAAATAAATGTTTAATATGCAAAAAGACTGGACAGAAAAGAACTACATGCTCAGAGCGAAGTGCTCCATAGGTGTAGATTTTGATTAGTATTTGTTGTTTGAAAACGTTACCTAAACTTTTTTTTAATATTGATGTTGAACAAATATTGTTTTTAAATGATTCAGTTCTCAAGAAAAAAATTGGCAGTATTAATGTTGACAGTACTTCAACAATTGTTGAAAAAATTCTTTAGCAAGAGAGTGCGCTGATTTAACAATTTTTAAAATTGTTGAGAAATTATTTAGTAAGTGACTGGCTGATTTAACAATTGTTGAAGTTGTTGAGAGAGAATTTTAGTAAGATGGTTTTCTGATTTAATGATTGTTTAAGTTGTTGAGAAAATTCTTAGCAAGTGGGATGTCTGATTTAGCAATTGTTGAAGTTGTTGAGATGTGTTTTCACCAAAAAACTCAAGTCTAAGTACCGTTACACATATAAATTACTTTATTCATCAATTTATATGATTTATATAATCAATTAATAATCAAATTGCTCGATTAAGGTTGATTACGCATTCAATAACTCGATTGATTTTCCGTTATGAACAAATTACTATGTCATTGCACGAAATCGCCAATAAAGTCATCTCTAAGTACCATTATACTTATAACTTACTTTATTGATCAATTAATATGATTTATATAATGTTTAACAATCAAATTGCTCGATTAAGGTTGATCACGCATTCATTACTTAATTGATTGTACGTGATGAACACTTTACCATGCAATTGCATGAAATCGCCAAGAATTCAAGTTTAAGTACCATAATACATATAAATTATCTTGTTTATCAATTAATATAATCTATATAATGATTAACAATCAAACTATTCAATAATTTGCTAAAATATTTCTCAACAATTGTTAAACATGCTGAAAAATTTTCTCAGCATGTCGCAACAACTTCAACAATTATTGAAATTGCTGAGAAAATTCTTTAGCAAGTGAGTGGTCTGATTTAACAATTGTTGAAGTTGTTGAGCAACTTTTTAGCAAGTGAGTTGGCTGATTTAACAATTGTTGAAATTGTTAAGAAAATTATTAGCAAGTGAGTATCTGATTTAACGATTGTTGAACTTGTTGAGAAAAAATTTTAGCAAGTGGGTTGTCTGATTTAACAATTATTAAAGTTGTTGAGAAAATTTAGCAAGTCGGTGGTCTGATTTAACAATTGTTGAAGTTGTTGAGGAAAGTGTTCCCCAATAAACTCATGTCTAAGTACCATTATACATGAAAAATACTTTATTTATCAATTAATATAATTTATATATTTAATTAACAATCAAATTGCTCGTTTAAGGTTGATTACGCATTTAATTACTCGATTGATTGTCCGTTATGAATAAATTACCATGTAATTGCACGAAATCGCCAACAAAGTCAAGTCTAAGTAATATAATACGTGTAAATTACTTTATTTTTAATTGATATGATTTATATAATCAATTAATAATCAAATTGCACGATTAATGTTGATCACGCGTTCAATTACTCGATTAATTATACGTTACGAACAAATTACGTTGTAATTGCACGAAATCGCCAATAAACACAAGTCTAAGTACTATAATATGTATAAATTACGTTATTTATCAACTAATATCATTAACAATCAAACTATTCAATAATTTGCCAAAATATTTCTCATCAATTATTAAACATGCTGAAAAATTTTCTCAGCATGTCGCAACAACTTCAATAATTGTTGAAATTTTTGAGAAAATTCTTTAGCAAGTGAGTCGTCTAATTTAACAATTATTGAAATTGTTGAGAAAACTTTTAGCAAGTGAGTCGACTGATTTAACAATTGCTAAAGTTGTTGAGAAAATCCTTATCTAGTCAGTTTCTGATTTAACAATTGTTGAAGTTGTTGAGAAATTTCTATAGCAAGTCAGTTGTCTAATTTAACAATTGTTGAAGTTGTTGAGAAAATTTTAGCAAGTGGATGGTCTGATTTAACAATTGTTGAAGTTGTTGAGAAAAACTTTAGCAAGTGGGTTGTCTGATTTAACAATTGTTGAAGTTGTTGAGAAAAATTTAGCAAGTTGGTAGTCTGACTTAACAATTATTGAAGTTGTTGAGAAAATTCTTAGCAAGGAGGTTGTCTAATTTAATTATTGTTGAAGTTGTTGTGAAAATTCCTAGCATGGGGGTTGTCTGATTTAACAATTGTTGAAGTTGTTGAGAAATTTCTTAGCAAGTGGATTGTCATGTTTAACAATTGCTGAAGTTGTTGAGAAACAATTTTAGCAAGTGGGTTGTTTGATTTAACAACTGTTGAAGTTGTTGAGAAATTTCTTAGCATGTGAGTCGTCTGATTTAACAGTTGTTGAAGTTGTTGAGAAAATTGTCTCAGCAATTTCAACAATGGCTAAATCCAACAACATACTAAGATTTTTTAGCAGTTGCCAAAGCTGCCTACTTATTAATTTTTTCAGCAAACGAAGCAATTGTTGATGAAGTCTTTACTATGCTCCAACATTTCTTGACAACAGAATCATTTAATAAATACGACTGTTCAACAGCATCTTTACAACATAACCATTCAAACCAAAATACATAAAAGAAAAATAAAATTATTGTCTGTCAATAAATAATATACATTAAATATTATCTAAAGTTATAAATAACCAACAAACATGAAAACTAGGGTACCAGCACCTTTTCATTATGCCTTTTATCCACCTATGTTGTATCTTGCTAACTGTGTTATCATTCATAAGTGTCATGGGAGTGTTGGTAATCAAGTACTCAATATACCCGAGTGAATATGAACCACAGGCTGCAACTGACTCATTTTTTTAGCATTGACCAACCTCTCAAAGTCCCATGATCTATGCAAGAGTTTCTAAGGCAAGTGCTCAAACATTTTACTATTTCTCAAGAATCTAGGAAGCAATTGCACTATTGACATCGTGGCTGCGATGAAATCCTCATCGGAATAAATAGGAATATTGCAATCATACACATTAATCTTTCCCACCTCGAGGAGAATTTCAAGTGCAACAAAATGCTTTGATTCAAGATTCAAGACAGTAAAAAGTCTCTTAGCACCATGC